>JAGFPH010000234.1:772032-783524 GCA_018207615.1 Philaenus spumarius | reverse complement strand
TTTTTAAAAAAGCATTCTACGCAGTTTTAAAAGCACAAAAAGAAAATTTACAGGTTTATATTGATTGGTTGAGAAATCTGGAAGATATGTTAAAAAAATACCAAAAAATACCAAAAAACGAAAATTTGTGAATTTTTAAACAACGATAACTTTTGAATGCGTCGTTCGATTTTCATTTTTAAAATAGCATTCTACGCAGTTTTTAAAGCACAAAAAGAAAATGTACAGGTTTATATTGATTGGTTGAGAAATCTGGAAGATATGTTAAAAAAATACCAAAAAACGAAAATTTTTGAATATTTAAACAACGATAACTTTTGAATGCGTCGTCCGATTTTCATTTTCAAAAAAGCAGTCGACGCAGTTTTTTAAGCACAAAAAATTTATACATGGTTTTATTATGATTTTTTCGCACGCTTTAAAGTTATTTTAAAAAAACATAAAAATTCCCAAAAAAATTTAGGTTATTTTTTTAAATTTCTTCGGATTGGCTCGATGGATTAACTCTCAAATCTAATCAGATCTAAGTTTTGATACACCCTTTCGAATGACATGTCGTAGAATTCAATCGGTTGATTCGTTTTTGAGAAACTGTACGACAAAAATTTATTTACACACATACATCCACACACACACACACACACACACACACACACACACACACACACACACGGTCGGACACCTCGGCGGGAATAGTCAGAATGGCTTCCTGGGACCTCAAAACGTGGAGATTTATTGAAAACTCGACTTTCGAAAATCGGACCGAAATCAATAACTTCCCTTTATTGGTAGCGGGAAGTTAAAAAAGATGTTTAATACGTATAATGCAGCCTTACGAAATTTTAATAATTGGCAAGAAACATCCAACTCGTGAGCGATTTAATTGTATAGAACCAAAACGTTAAATTTACTAACCCTAAGCAACCACTGTAATTAAATGTTGTAATTTATAATTAATAGAATTACGTTCAACTTTGTGAGTGACAAGTCGGTCTTATGTTAAATTTAGAAAAACATACAGAAGATCAGATCCAATAGACGTAGTACTATGATCTAGAACAACGGTGTTTACAAACTTCTATTTTTTAAATAAAGACGGTGTCACGTGGTTTTCTAAAACACAAGTAGAAGCTACTGAGTGACTCACACTCCCGTGAACACTCCAATCGCATAATTAATTGTGCGCGAAGTAATTTCTCACAAACTGTATTTTAGGTAGACTGTTTACTTATTCATCGACAGGAATGATGTATCACTATTATATACAAAAAAAAAATCACTTTATTATTTATTTTAATCCATTGGTTAATAAATAATCCGCAGTACTCCAAATTATTCATTTTTTGCAATAGATTACACATTTTATTTAGTATTTTCTTCTAAAATAAGCTAATCACATTTTGCCTGTGCTTAATAATAATGCCTTGTTTAACATTGTATAATCAGGCTACATTCTTAAATTCTGAATGCTTCGATCAGTTGTGATCGAGATAATTTTGCTTATACTGTTAGTAATAGAAACAGAAAATTTTAGAGTAAATCCCGCACAATAAAAATCTGCGCATGATCTACTTTCGTAATTTGGCAAAAGTACCCAAAACATAGGTTTGATGTTAACTATTTAGGTTTCACGTCAGTTACACTTCTTAGGCCTAAACTAATTACCTTTTAACAATAAAGTTAAACTAAAACAAAAACACAAAAAGAATCAGTCAACAAATTTAAGAAAATAATTCAAAAATTGATTTTAAAACTACTCTACAAAAGTAAGTGTTTTGACAAAATAATCTCGAGTTGCTAATAACAATTACAGAATCATCTGTTTAGTTAGATTTAGTAATTAACTAAATTTAAAATGATTTGAACTAATGTACCTTTATAAAGAAGTAAAAACAATGGTATCCTACGTTTTTCTAAACAATGACCGCCATCAAGAACTAAGTTTCCATTTATGCTAATCTTGTAGATCTCCATATCTAGTCATGAATAGAAAATTGAACTTCAAATAATTATGTAGGTCAATATTTTAGATTTACATAAAATTTAATTTATTTATTCTATTTCAACAGAATACAGGGTGATTGATATAAGTGTGCTAACTGTTTCTCTTGAAATCTATAAGAGCTATTAAAAAAGGTTAAATAGTAACCCCCCTGGACTTTTAGTTTTGTTTAATTTGATTACTTTAAAATTCCTATCTTACCCGCCATTTTTCCAATACGGCGGCCAACTTTCGAATTTCTTATGAAACGCCCTATATTTTATGATAATTTTAGATTTTACAAGTTATTTTAAGACCTTTTTGTTCATGGTGGTTTTTTTTACGACTAACCGTTTAAAAGTTAGAGGGGTATGCAGTTTTAAAAACACCCTATCTGACCGGAAGATATTTTGGTATAGAAAGTTTCAAATCAATGAAAACGCACTTAACACTAATAAAGCATTTTTTAGACAAACAAATTTCTTATTAAAATCAACAAATACGCTTTTTGGTTTCTTTAATCCATAATACAGAGGAATTAAATGACAAAATTTAAAATTTGTCACACATGAAAAATGAAGTTGAGAACAGATGTTTAATATCAGTTGATTTACAATCCAGAATTTAGTAAAACCGTAAATCATCATAAAATATAGGATATTTCATAAAAAAAGTTCGAAAGTTGGCCGGCATTTTAGAATATAAAAATATTAAAAACTGTACTTTAAAATGAGAACTTGTAGCCTAATAAACAGTCGGCTTTCGTTAAACAACAATTTGAACAGTGAAAATCAACAGCTGAATTATGGTTTTCAAAAAGTAACAAAAAGCGTATTTGTTGATTTAAAAAAGTTATATGTTTGTCTAAAAAATATTTTATTACTGTTAAGAACGTTTTCATTGGTTCAAAACGTTTCTATAGCCTACCAAAATATAATCCGCTCAGAAAGGTGTTTTGAAAACTTTACACCCCTATAACTTTTAAACTGTATCCAAAAAAAGTCTAAAAAGACTTGTAAATCCAAAATTATCATAAAATATAGGGTGATCCGTAAGAAATTCGAAAGACAAGCTGAACTAAGTTTTCAAAATTTAAAACTAAGTTTGCCTAAAATATATTTGTTTGTTTGATTTGAGGTATTTTTAAGATATTAAGGACATTTTTGATAGTGAATAAACTAAACGTTTTGAATTATACTGTAAGAAACCAATACAAACTACTCATATTTTATCATACAAGTGAAATTTGTGTTTGTCTTTGAAGTTAAAGGGCGTTATAAAATAGCGTTGTTTTAAGATTTATAACCAAATCAACTTATAAATAAGAGAATCTGAATTGGAGAATTAGTGATACAAGCTATTTTACTTTTTAAAGCATATTTAAAACAAGTTGTTTGGGGTAAAGGAGAGCTTAACAATTATAAAACCTTTTAAGCTTTAACTTCCAATAAAATGATGAAAAATGTCAAGTTTAACTGGATTATGTATACAAAAATACATTGTACTGGTAATTTGAAACTTTACTCGTAAGACTTTGTTTTGGCTCTATAGCTTTGTGTTTCATTTATCTTAAATTCTTACTGAAAACTTCAAGTAGGATTTGATGACTTCCGCCATTGGCTAGAATCATTAAAATTATCGTTTGACGAGAGATGAGTGAATTAAAGAGTTATCAAGAACACAATAACGTATCGTATCTTTTATATTCTATGAAAGATTCTATTATGTAAAACCCTTTCAGATAAAACAGCTGTTCGGATCAAAAGCTTACGAACACATGTTTGTTTATATTCATTACCATAATAACCAACTTAGCGAATTTAGAATCAGTTTATTATTATAAATAAAACCAGTGATTTGGATAAAAACATTAACATAATTTTAGGTAAGGCCTACAAAGAACCAAAACACTTTTGTTTGCAACCAATTTGGTAAATTTAGTATGGGGTAATTATTCTTCACAATTTCGAGTTTTTTTAGATTAGGCGAAAGCAGTTTTTATTGATTGTCAAAGCTTACTGTGTTATAAGTCAACCATTTAGTGTTACATATCATATTGTTTCCTTTAGTTGGTAATATCAAAAGTTGTTTGAAAAGTTGATTATTTAAACATTAACGGTGAAATTACAACACATGCCGCAATTAGAATTATTGGGGTTGGTCGTGTCTATTTCGGTCTGCCTTACATTAGCTATGTATAGGTCACCGCTCAATCGTATTTTCCGTGGCAATGGCAGAGTATAATCTGTTTGCATTGGCGCCATAGGTCACCACTGGAGATGGTGAGCGAAGTAAGCATTGATGGAGCCCCTAATTAGATATAATCGGATGTTATTATTATACTGAATATAACAAATATCTCTTTAAATTATAACTAGACGTTTTAAAACTAATTGTGTTTAAACAATGTCGATGTTGTATACAAGTTCAAATGTTCAAAATTTTAAATATACAATTAATTATGATAATTATCTTTGTTTGAATTTTGAAATGTAACTCTATAATAATAATTTATTAACGCATGAATAAATAATTTGGAGTTCAAACAAATAGTTCAATTTAACTTATCAGTATAAGAGACGTTTAACATTATTTTAAATTGCTTTACATTATCAAAAGCCCTTTCAACCTGTCTAAGAGTGGTTATAAACGAGCAAAGTTTCCTCTCTCCCGAGCTTATACAATAAAAGCAACTGGGATCCCATTTATTATATCTTTGTGATGTTTATTTGAATCCAGTTCAATGAAAAGAATGCAATTATTCCAGAAAAACGAGGAAGATCAAGGTTAATTAAAATCTTTATTCAAGTTTACTTTATTCAATTAAAATCAGGTTAAGAAAGTAAACTGTTGATATTTTAAAGAGATACAATTTTGTTTGTTTGTATATTCGGGGTAATGTCCAAACCTAAACAACATTTCACTGGTAGATAATTTAGAATTTTCTTGAGCAACATTAGGGCATTCATTTTGGTAGTTTTACGAGAGGTGGTGTGTACATTTAGTTGTAATTTGCATATTATAGGTATTAGTATAAATACACAATACAGCTGACTGCCAATCAGTTTATGAAAATAATAATTTGTTATAAATTTACCCACAAAAGTTGAAATTTCTTATTAATTTAACTTCAAATATTTAATTAATAAGAAAGATTCATAATTTTGCTTGAGGTGAAAAACATTTATTGTTATCATCGCATGAAATACATTTTTATGAGTAGGTTATTTTAATCCGGATTTGAACCGAGGAGACGCTACCGACCCAGGATTGCTAAGCTTTCAACTACATGGCCACCTAATACTTAATATAATATTAAGCATGTAATACAATACTTTTGTTTGTAAAGAAATATTCTGTAAATTTTAATATCAACATAGGCTAAATTAATCATTTTGAAATGAACAGTTTATATAAAATGTTTTAATATCTGATGTAGGTGTATAGGTAGCCTATAAAATTTAACTTTGATATTTTGAATACTTACTTTAAAAATGTTTATAAAAGTTATTATTCTCAATATAACAAATCCTTCGTTATAATTTTTACACTGTTTTCTACAACGGCCTGTTTACAACAACTTTAATACATTTTTAATTCAACTGTAGGTCTTTACACTGGATAACAATTTTAATATCTATATAATATAAATAAAAATGTAAATGTGAGTTTGTTCAAGATCGATAATCTCCGAAAGTTCTTCGCCGGTTTCTTTGAAATTTAGACACAAACTTTAATTTGAATATAAGCGTGTTTGTATATATTTCTTGAAAAACTGCAGCATTCATTGAAGATAAAAACAAACAAAAATATGCTAATTATTTTACGGTGTTGGAAAACGATATACTAAATAATAAACAAATATGTTTATTGTTTATACAGTAATCAGCTGTTTGCTTTAATATTTCCATTAACAGCTGATTTAAAACTTATAAGCAATTATTTAATTTCTAACTTTTAGGTTAGGTTTTAATAAATTAAAGTGTAGACCTGAGTCTTGCAGGATATTTTAACCTTTATTATAACTGCTGTTATAAAATATCCGAAATAATTTTATTTGGACATTTACCATCTTAGTTTTAGGGTTAATAGTAATCCTAAACCTTTACTATATAAAAAAAAAACATAACAGGAGCACGCAGAGGTCTCCCCTAGTTTACTTAGTAAAATTAATTGTAGTTTGAATTTGCACTCCTACCTCTCTCTACAATATTCAGAATTTAATATGAATGTTTTAACTTTAGTTATATAATAAAACACTTGTATTTTATTTGTAAATTTTAACATTATTTTTTTTCTTTCCATTTCTTTCTCTATTTCTCCTTACAGACAGAATTACCTTTCTTTGCCGTTTTCAAAATCACCCTCTTTTATTTTTATATTTTAACGGTCATTTTATGTTAACCATAAACATTCTGGCAATTTTGTGGTCGAATAAAATTATAATCTGTTAGTGATATTTGACATTATATTTATTCATATCTTTTTAAATACTCTAATTTTCTTCGTTCCATTAGTTTCATTATTATTATATCTTTACAGTAGTTTTAGTTATTACTTTGTAATACAAAACACGTATTTATATTTTATGAATACATTTTATTAATAAGGAACTCGTCACCAATCACTGGGAGTGTGGCCCGTATGATATCTTGTTGTATCTTATAAACAACTCCACCAAGTTTGTTTTTGTTTTCAATATTGAATTTAATGAGAAAAAATGATTAAGGATTAAATAATCGCTGCAGTAGTTTTCATTTGACCTGGGCCAATTACTTATTTATTTCGATCCGAAATACTGTTACTAAATAATAAAACTAATTTCGAATATATAACAACTGGACAAGACAAAATAAACATTCTTCCCACACGTTCAATACGTTCTCAGAATATATGAATAAAAGTAGATCTCTCTCCCATTCCACAATATTTACGAACAGAATGAACTCAACGTGCAACCCCTTAGGGATTCTGTAGATTGAAACAAGATTGTTTTTGCATGTGATATTTAGAAATTGCAAGTTTAAAGAATAAAAACATACCATATGTTATTCATCATCAGAGACTGGACAGATTTTTATTCCTTCTTTCTAAACTCATAATAAATTTGTACAAGAAGAAACGCTATACCCATACCGCTAGCAACAATACACATCTGCGAGCATGTTTTTAGTACACATAAAAGCATTTTCATCTGTCCCCTCTGACAATTGAAAACGAGCGTTTTTAATGTTGATTTAAATTTTCGGAACAAGAAAGTCTGATCTGGCCTGGTCGGAAAAGAGGTTGGATTACTCCAAAAATGTTTTGAATAAACAGCGAAACGTGAACCGTTATGATAGGGATTTTGGGTTTTCTAATCGGGTAACTGTTTCGATTGAGCGGCAATGGAGAAATCCAGTTAGTGCTACAATTGGACTGGTTGTTTAACTAATTCTATATCCAACATGTTTGCTTATCTATATAAATAAAAATGTGTGTTTGTTCAAAATCGATGATCTCCGAAAGTTCTTCACCTATTGCTTTGAAATTTTGACATAAAATTTCATTTGAATACAAGCGTGTTTTATATACTTTTAGAAAAACTGCATCTATTGAACACAAAAAAACAAAAAATATACTCAATATTTAACAAAAGTGTAAGCGCCATTACATATGTTTATTGACTGTAATAATAACAGTAGTTTCCTATAAAGAGGTAAAATTTGTTTGTTTGTATGTAGGGGGTAATCTCTTGAACTTCTGAACCGACTGAAAAATTGTTTTACTAATAAAAAACTACACTATCCCTGAATAACATAGGCTAGAATTCATATTGATATAAACATTTTTTATTTCAATATTTGTAAATTTATTCGGAACAAATTCACAGGATAAAGTTGGACGTTAAACCCATAGCGTCCAACAGCTGTAATACCAATAAATAAGCAACAATATGAACAACTAAAAAATAGACAATTGAAAGATGACACTTATATCATTCAAAGATATGCACAAAAACATAATTATGTGTGTATGTTGCCGTTAAGGCAGGTAAAATAAATTAAACATAATTTTATTTTAGGCCTAAGCAACCAATAAAACCAATAACAACCAATAAAATAACAGATAAAACAGTTGATTCGGATGTCCAGCTTAGTACAAAATAATAATTTAAGTTAGACCTAGACTGAACCAATACATGTTTCAACACACACAAACTAACAAAAACTAGCGTTAAGGAATTTAAAGATAAGAAAAAACTACGTTAAATCCTAATTAAAAATAAATAAGACATATTATAATTAATTTTAATATTAGACCTATTTATTGATAATATACGGTAATTGATAGTGATTAACCAATATTAACAGATAATTTCAAAATATGAAACAATTATTTTATTGTATTTCTTATTTATTTATCTAAAGAAGTCAACTCAAAATTTGAATTTCTAAATTACAAACGTTCAAATCACGCCTTAACAGAAACCACGTTTTAAAACTTGAACATATATTATAATTTCCACCATGAAATGTATATCCTGTAATATCATAAAATGAGTTTAACAAATTTGTAAGTATCCTACAACTTAAAATTAATTTACCTAGGTTTAAGGCAGTTTTCTTGTGACTTGTAAGTAAGTTTATAAATGCCAGACATTGTTTGTATTTTGAAATTTAATCTAAATTTCTAATTTACATTAATTATATTAATTAATAAAAACTCATAACTTTTGTGTTAGCAATTTGAATACATTAAACTTTACACAGATATTTTTGTGCATTATGTTCAATCGATATCAACTGAGTACAACCTCAAATATCATGAAAAAGAAATACCACTTTTTAGTACAAGCACAAATTTGTATAATAAAAATCATTCAACTGACCTCAATGTAGAACTCGCAGTTGATAGTTTGTTAAAGTGGTACAACTTTGTTATGAACAACACATTTCCAAACAAACCACCACCATTACATAGTTAGTGGCTTCCGATGTATCTGTGCTAAATTCTGCTCCCCTAATTTCATTAGTCTGACTCTCATATAAAAAAAAGTAAGCAACTAAATCTGAACGACTAATGCTATACTCCTATACAAACACATCGTTCTTGAAGTTCTTTCTTTTTAATGAAATTGTAGTATATTTGTTTACACCTACAACTGCATAGATAAAAAGGTTGTTTCAGAAGATTTCGCTAGCCACCAGTTTTTTTTCCACACCATCACGAATAAGCCTAAGTTATATAAAAAAACTTGTGGTTTTAACTAACCATGTAATTAGTTCGAAAACTATTGTATTTAAAATTTTACAAACACTAATAATGATTTGAACTAAACAGATCTATTGTTGAAATTTTGTAAATTTGAAAAAAACTTGAAATTTTAAAACAATTCACTTTAACAATGTCATCCGAAAACAACTATTAGGTAAGTATATGATAATAAAAGTCTCAGTATGTAATACAGGGGAGTTATTTGGGGGGGTGGCCAGGGGAGCCGCCCCCCCCCCACAAGATTTAAAAACTATTAAAATTACAATTTGAAAATTTAAAATAATAGGCGTGTAATGATGATGCCCTACAACAGAAAATACCAACCTTTATAGCTGCTATATTGTCGTACATATCATTAATTTAATTATTTAAAACAATAAGGGGTTCAACTATAAGTATCTATAAAAGTAGCTATTACTTTTATGCCAATTTTACCTCTATTATTCTTATGAAACAACTGCCCCCAATTCAATTTGCAGCTCTCTAGCTGGTCTGGAAGTACCCAAACATTTACATCAGTCAGTCAGTCACCACGTATAGCTAGGCTGTATTATATTAGATACCAATAACGCCAATCATTTCAAGATAAAGTTTGCCCCTAAAGAATGCCTCAATATAGCGTGAAATAGCTTAAAATGTCGTGTTTTATATTGTGAACATTTTTAATTTTTAGGGGGACCCAACGGCACCTCCCCCCAACGTTTTGGTGAAATGACGCCACTGATGTAATAATGTCTCATTTGAAACTGTTGTAGGGTTAATCCTAGGAACACCGTATGAAATGTAAATAAAATAAAATGAACATATTTATTTTGAAATTTTTCTGGTTTTATATACTTACTGTAGAAGACAAGTTCTTCCTTGCTCCAAATATTTCAGAATTACATTTTGGTTAAGGTGTAGGATTGACCATAAAATAAGAAGATAAATGTTATTTAATCAGCTAAGGAAATGCTACTGAGCAATAACCTGCACATGCCAGTGTATAGCAAATAGGCGGTTATTGTACCAATTCTGATAATATTTAATTAACTAAGTTATACTTTAAATGGAAATTTAATATTTTACAATTGTAGGCCGAAAATTGTGTCTAAAATTATTTGTAAATTTCCCAGAACGTTGAAACCTTAGATTGATATTTAGTACGTAGACAGTAAGTACACTGTGTTTTCGTAATTTTACTTACCATTTCATACTAAGGGAGTTGATTTTATGCAGAACTAATGTGTTTATAGTTGTTTACATGTTGAGTACAAAGGCGTGTTTCTAGTCATTACTTGAAAAGTTATGACTGGGTACTATTTTTGGTCTGTAAAAATATTATTGTATAGTTCTGGAAACGTCAACTTTAAACTCCAACCTAAACTAGTGTTCCTGAGGAAGAAAAAGTTATAATTTTTATTTTAAGAAGTTTCTTCTTTAGTCACAAAACGTGAGAGGAGTTACTGAATAGACAAAACTTGACCCTCGTTACACGTTCAAGTTAAAATATTACTTCAAAAGTTCCGTTTTGTTTCCACAGTGAACAACATTCCTTACTGACAGAAAGAAATTAAGAATGCAAATTTAAGAGTTGCTGTTCAAGCAATACTTGTTGCTTCTACGTACTGTATGCAAATACAAGTCAACAAACACAGCGTAATACATGAGTAGAGCGAGGGTTAAACTGAATTAAAAGTAGGCCTATGTTGCTCTGTTTGCATACCAAGCGTTATTAAAATTAGTATAGTACTGTTTGAGTAATTTACAATACGGTAACCAGTCATGCATGACACTGTGTGGAAACTGATCAATATACCATTGTAGTTAATTGTCATTTTGTCTACAAAATACGTTTGTGTTGTTATAATAAAAAATAGTACAAAGTATCAATATACAATATTATATATTTTACTGGCTTTTGCATTTAGAATAAAAGCGTTCATACACGTCCGTGTGTAAAAACGTTAAGTATATTTAATTCTAAACTTAAATTACACGAATATCAAATTACCAATATCCAACGAATATTTCAAATCAAATTCTAGCTGGCGTCACAAATTCGGAACTAATATTTAGGAATATAGACAAAATTATCATTGCACACCGACCTACACTGAAAATAACGTTTTAAAAAAGGTGTAATATTAATCATAATATATTTATTGTATTTACCTTTAAAAGTCTGTTTAAAATAATCCTTTTTGAATGTTACTTAGCTGATTGAGTCAACTGAATAAAAACAAGGTAGTATAATGTATACGGACACAAAAAA
>JAGFPH010000234.1:749205-764808 GCA_018207615.1 Philaenus spumarius | reverse complement strand
ATTCTAGTATTGCAACCTCTCGGCTCATTTATGTGTATTCTAGTATTGCAACCTCTGATGCAATAACTATTAAAACAAACTAGAGGTAGAAGTATATACACTGACTAACAAGACAAATGGAAATGTTTTGCAAACAATTATTCTTACCACAAATACAATGTGCTTTCTGAATATAAATACAATTTCCTCTTTCTCGCCCAATGTATTACAAGATCTGCAATCCTTTTTTTCGAATGGTAAGTTAAAACCGTTTTTAGAAAGATGTTGACAAAATTTATGTTAATTTTACCAAACAAAGGTTGATTTCTAAATTTTATTCGTTTTTTAGAAGGAAACTAATGGTAAATGCAATACAGAAATTATTGTATGCTATTATAAACTAACCTTCTAACGTTTATATGTGCTTTTAATATAGTCAATTATGTTGGCAGTACTTTAGTACTTTTACATTGTTTTACTTTTTACAATTTTAAAATGAGACTTAATCTTCACATAGTTCAAATTTTAATTTACTGTGTTGTTAAAGGAAGATCCAATGAAAACATATTGAACAATTGAATATTTTAAAGTATTTACGAGAGATTATTAAACATAATCTTTGAGAAATTTAACTTGAAATAAATACCGATATTCTACTTTATGTTGTTTGTTCTCTGTCAACAAACTGATAAATTGCCACACATTTCATTGAAACAGTTGCAAGTCCAATATTGCCATGCTGTAAATCATAAACTGGGAATAAAAACCAATGTGCAAAATTTTAAACAATCTAAAATTTATTTCTTGAAACTTAATTTTTTAGGTAATTGTAGACATTGTATTTATATTCATGAACAATTAAGACAACTTGTTTTTGTGAGGAATTATTGTATTAATTAATATCTTAAATGAAAGCCCGGGCGTACTAAACAATAAAAACATTCTATGGCTGAATTATGGGATTCTTCTAAATAATTTTATTTTATATTACTTCATTCAGATGCAATTATAAAACTAACTATAAATAATACACAAGATTATTTGTGCAATTAATGTATTATTTGCGTCTGTATTATTAGACGCCCACTTAGCTGAGATCATCTTCTTCCTGCTGCCCTGCTTGTCTCCTTTCAGGTTATTTTCCACATTTTTTCTAATAGATACTTTCTCCTTTTGTAAAAAAGTCCTTCTTAGCCCAGTCAAATGATACGTCGGAGCTTACAATTAAATGGAGAATTAATCATTTTTTGAGAGGTGTTTCAGACCATTACTGCGACTACAAATCCAGACTTGCAACCCTCTGAAACAGAAACCTTTGATCACTGAGTGGCTGTCAACTAGACCTTGCATGACACTTCATTGATGTTTTAAAGTAAATTAAATTTGCTACAAAATGAGATCAACTCCGTTACTAAGATACGGGGTTTTAAAGATTTACCTCTGTTTCCAAAAAGTGAAAATTTTAAGTTTTCTTCGTGTTTCGAGTTGGATACCGGCAAAGTTACACGTCCTACAAAACAGCCAAGGTCATGAAAGCTGAATGAAATGTAATATGCTTCAATTTAAGCTAAGGTTGGTCCTTATAACTCAAATAATCTCGTCAGAAATGACAAAAACAATATGATAAAAAAATATTTTTTTTAAGTTGAAAGTTTAGTAATATTGTTTCCTCCAACAACACCTTAATTCATGTTTTTTTTTTATATAACACGTTAGCATTTAGTCCTATAACTACGTTTAGAAGGTTTCAGGTTTGATCTCATCCGAAAATCTTCCCTTGCGTTGTCTGCCTGTATGTGCTTCAATGATGGACTGTTAATACATCTATTTTGTGAATACTGATGTAATTGAGTAAAATTATTCAAATATATGTAGGAAATTGTATTATTATATTTTTTCAAAAATGTACACAGTAAACAAGAAAAATTTGTTTTACTGCCAAAAAATAAATAGTAAGAAATTGTAAAATTAAATAACTATTATTTTGTAAATTAATATATCACTAAATTTAAACGGGATTTAATCTTAACCATTCTGAAATAAGATGTTAAGGTATGGTTCAAGATAATGACCGATACCTTAACAGCGCAGTGATTCAGAAAAATCTAACATTAAAGAAAATATACATACTTCTTGGTTGAATATTGTATATAAAAAGAATTGAAAATGGAAAAATAATGGAGTAGTGGTGACAATCAAACCACAAAACATAAAAATTACCATCATTCTGTTTACCTCTACTGAAAATTTGATTTGTGAAGTCAAAGCTCCTTTTTCCGTGGAGCCTCACATATTGTTAAATTATTCCGTAAATTGGACCATATAGAAACCAAGCAAACCAAATAAACTTCAATGCGTTTTCAAGGTAAATTTAGTGCGTAGTATGGGATACATTATTTGAGGCTCATTAAAACTACAATATAATTTTCTTTGAAATGCATGAAAGCTCTTGTAATGTGCGTACTCTAGCTTGAAACTTTACAGTTGCATTATGTTTGTGTTGGAAATATTACTAATTAATAGTGAATTAATATACTAATTAATCCTGTGATCAATTTACCTAAACCGAAAAAAACTGGCAATTGTTATTAGATACATCTTTGTTTAACACCTTTGTCTATAGAAAATATTTTGAACAATTTAGGACATAATATCTAAATTCTACAATTTATTACTTGTTAAAATAAGATAAATAATTCTATCACGCAGCTGAACCGTTGACGTGAGTTGCGCGAATTTCCAAAATTAAGTTGATATGTTTTAGAATTTCAACCGACTATTTTTGAAATTGGTCTACTCCCGGTTGGGCTGGTCTTACGAAGGCCTGCGTGTACGAAATACATTAGAAGAACTTGCAATCAGCCCGGCTCACGCACTGCTTCGTTCCGCTCGCAGCCGAAACACTCGCTTTACGAGTTTTAGCTTTGACCTTGAGGCCTCGGATTATGGACTGAGCTTTACGAGTTTTAGCTTTGACCTTGAGGCCTCGGATTATGGACTGAACTTTGCGAGTTTGCACGTCGACATTGCTCCCTCAGATTATGGGACTGTATCACTTCAATCGCAGAGGACAATCTCGATTTTTAGTGTACTTTTATGGTATTTTATGTTTTAGTCGATTTCGGCTGAACCAAACGGGTAGTAAGGTCGTGTAAAACCGAAAATGTGCAGAATAATCTCCTATATTTACATTTTTTAGATAGAAAACCAAACAAAAACAATTTTAGTACGAAAAAGCTTCTAGCAAAATTTCATTCCTGTCAAAAAACGTGATTCCGGTTGTTGGATTTTTGGCTGTCCGAGCAACTTAGAAAACCAACGTGTTGCCACGCGCAAACCTCCCTACCCTTTTAATTTATTCAATAAACACAACCTTTTGTTGATTACTTTCCCTCATCAAATAACACCCGAGTGTTTTCAGGCCTTATTTGATACTGTTCTGTTGTACTACCCCGTTAGAACAATTTTAGAGGTTTGGCGAGGGCAAGAAAAGGAAAACTTTTTGTTTCCTATTCTTAAATTTTAAAATTTAAATTAATTAGACCTTTTTCGTCTTTTATGTAGTACACTAGCTCAATTCTAGACTCTTTTTCGGGATCGTTCCCTTTGGAGTTAAATTTGTAGTGATCCGTGAATAACTCACCTGCTGACTTAATTACACTAGAGCACTGAATGGTTTTAGGATTATTTTGATTGGATTTGTAAATTATATATTCAAAATTTTCTATTGAAAACACAAAAACGATTTATTAATTAACATAAATCCATTAACTTTGAAACAACAAATTATTTTTTCAAAAACACAATGAAATTGATTAATATTTAGCTTATATTTACATATATTGAAAAGTAGCAAAGTGATTAATTAATTTATTAATTAAAATTTGTATATGATTATATTATTTACATACGACGATTTGCCATTGTGAGTAATGAAATTTACTAAACGAGTTTACTTTATTCAATTTCCCCAGAATTTACTTGAATTTATTTATTTAATTTATTTTATATATTACTTTGCAAAAAAGGGATTTATTTAAAATTATAAGTAACAATGATCGTTTGCCACTTACAGAACACAAGAAGTTCGACGCGTAATTCCTTCTGTCGATTTCCAGCGAGTTAAAGTTGTTCTCCTTGGTCCCTAGAATGGTTTCTTCGGCTTACAGTTGTCTTCTCATAGACTTAATTAAAGTTGTCCTCTCCTAGTTGATTGTAGTATCTTTTGGCAAGATAGGCCGTTTGTATGGATATTCTTCTCCCGAAATTATCACGACCCGACTTAGCTTTAGGCCGGAGCTAGAACGAACGCACACCGAACTGATCGCCCTTCGACTTTCTCTAAGTACCCTCGGATCTCGGTCAGCTGTTTACTCGTTGGCGCTTCGTGCTAAACTGATGTTAGAGGGGATGCAGGCTTCTATCCTCGACTTTTAACTTGTCAAACCAACATCTTCCTCTATGTAACAAGAAATCCTGATTTCTTGCTTTAGAAATATATTTGTTGGTCTTAATATATTTCCTGATTTATTTGATGAATTTTAGTGCCTTTATTTCCCATCGATTAGGCCTAATTTAATTATTATCTTCATTTTTTGAATTACAATGTGCGGTCTATTTTGCTTTGCGTAGTAGCTCCGATGACGTCACTTCCCTATTGGTGCTTCGGGCTTGACTTCATGTCCGTGCCTGTCGTTTTGCGAATTTGACTTTGATTTCATCCAAACTCTATAACTTCTTTTTGCGTGGTCGGATTTTGGTTTTATTGACTTCTATGGATTGGTTGACGTTTTCTGGTTTCTCTGGAATTCGAATGGCGTTTCTACTCCTCTTCATTCTTGAGTTATAGACTTCGTTAGTTTTGCTTAAATTTTGAAATTTATTTCCTGTAAATTTGAAATTTTCCATTTTTTCTTGCTTGTATCCTCTTCGGTTGGTCTTGAAACGCGTAAATCTGGTGTTGGTTTTTTGATAGCTTGTTTGGTTATCTAGTTATTCAGCTTGTTGTTACTCTAATTGCCTTCGTTTGGTTTTCGGCGTTTCATTCCCCCCCTTTAAAGCTCTTTTCATATCTCACATGGCATTACAATTTATTACACATACATACACCCTATTTTATCAATATTTCCCTTTTATTAATCTCCCTTGTATTTATTTTGAATTAATACAAATTTTTATTAATTTATTTTATTTATACAAAACTACTTATTTATTTATATTGAACTTCGGCTTAATTATGCCCTTTTTTTGACTCTATTAAATGCTATTTTTTATGATTTAATTACATTTGAACTTTATGAGTTATTTGCCTTTTTATGCCCAAGAATGACTTTACACTTTATTTTTTAGCTATTAAACTTTATAACTTTATATTTTTTATTACCTTATTTTCTTAACCCTTTTTAACTCTACAAATGACTCTACTTTGTTTTTGGATTTTATTCAAATTCTGCAAAATCGATTTGTTTACGCTTACATTTTTGTCTATAACTTTTTAACAAATTATCATAACAAATTTATTTTTATTACTCCTTGCTTATTTAACTCTCCTTTCAACATAAATCTAATAATAACAACTTTTTTTTAATAAAATTACAAACCCCTATCTTTCAATGTTAATTCATTTCTACCAAATTTAGACAAGACTGGACAAGTCAATTCCTATCAGATCCTGCAAGGTTTTGGTTCGACTTTGTCGCTAAAGCCTACGTCATAGTCTGCACTTATTCAACCACCACAATTTTAGTTAATTCTTCAAATTTGTTAATAATTACTATTTTCACATTGGAAACTACTTTTTTATCTTAATTTTGGGCTTTTGTGACACCCTTTGGCTTTAATCCTTTGTTATATTGACTTTGAATTTATTTTAATTAATGTAATTAATTAACCCCAGTTGGATCGGTCGATTGACCGCTCCAGTGTGTATCAAATTTGAACCAAATAGGACGTAAAATGCGGCCGTTATAGTGCGAACACATATATACCATAAGTATATATACCGTACTAGCTGGCCCGATCCGGCTTTACACGGAGAGACAAATCAAAGTTAAATATGGAGAATTTTAGTAACTTTGAAAGCCCCAAACCCCCTCCCCCCCCCTCCTAAAATAACGAATTTTTTTAAAACATTTCTTAGCAAGCACCTCTCTAATTGAAGCTACATACCAAATTTCATTCCAATCCTTTCTTTGGTTTTTGTGATTTCGTGATGAGTCAGTAAGTGATTGTTACTTGGATTATATATATTTAAATTTACATTAAATTTTTAATGACACCTCCAGTACGTGTTCCGGGAACTAACGTGCTCATTTAACTACTCTCGACTGTCTCACCATAAAAGGCAAATAAGATAAGATTACAATTAATAAGATTTAATTTGTTTAACAAAATGTAATGAAATAGCTTTATTGAAACGGATTATTCATAATATGTAATTTTTTTCAACTGTTTATGTTCTACTGCACGCTTTCATAATCGAGAATATATGTTATATACTGCAAGAGTCCGGTGTCGTTATGCCCAATGATCTAGGTTTAGCTGACAGTTGCTCTAACCAACAACAACTCAATAGTGCACCCATGTCTCTCTCTTAGCCACAAACAAACAAAAACTTAATAACTTTTATTTTCGGCATTGTGTAGTTTCATCAGTGGTAATTTATTTTCTTTAAGTCATATTTCAATAACCTAGATTACGATATTTATAGTTATTTACTACGAGAGCGAGAGAGATGGAAATCCAGGAAGTGCTATAGCTATTAACTATAAAATATTGCACAGACTAATGTAATAACATGACTTAGTAAAGGATGAACAATAATTTATACCGTGACCGTAATAATACTAGCCATTGTTTTGACACTTTAAAAATAAATGTAACACTTTTGTGCCATCCATAAATAAAACACAGAGAGGGAATTATATCGTTATATCATGATTAACACTTAAATGTAAAACTTGATTTAGTTTCCATTGTACACATTAATAATGTATATATCTTCTCTTTTGTGTACATTTAAAGGTACAATTACAGTTGTTCTAACGTAGGAATGAGTCTGGCAGAGATTGCATGATTCCCGTTAAACTACACTACCTACATGGTTAAATATTGACTAAATTAACTTGTGCTTCCACACACTGGCTGTAACTAACCTAACCTTGGCAACAAACTATACAATGCGACAACGGCTTCACGTACGCGGGTTATTTAGTGATTCCACTCATGAACTAAAGTTTACCTTTCCTCAATCAAACCGGAACACAATTATTGCAGTTGTTAACAAGGGCTGAAACTTTGTTAGGGAAACGTGTAAGCATTTAAGGTTGCAACAGATTTCACAGCAAACAATGTCTACAGAATTAATGTTGTTTGTTTTTTATTGTTTGTCTACCACATATCATGTTTTGCTTGATTTGAAATTGATTGTAGTAAATTATGTGTTGCAAGTTGAAAGGCCGTACCTCTATTTTTCAAATCCTTTTTAAAGAATTGCCTAACAAAATTGAAGATATTGATGAAATATTCACTTTCAACTTTCATACGTAGGCAAAATGAACATAGCTTTAATAAAACATCACTTAACAATATTTCTAACCATAATTATAATAATGACGAGTGCATAATGTAGTTTATATACAGCATAGAATAAACCTAAGGACACCATTGCCAACTCCCTTTGACGTTTCAAGTGCCAATTTAAGGGCAAAATCATTTAAATAATTTCAGTTAGAACGTTATTTATATACAGAGTGCCCCGTAAATAAAATGCCAAATTTCGGGGAATGGTTCTATGGGTCAAAATAAGAAAAGAGTTAATATAAACACATACCTGAAAACGCTTCGTTTTCTAGTTATCTGCCATTTTGTTTTTGTACAACAAAATTCTTATCTTATCTCAAGAAAAATAAACGATTAAATTTAAAAATCATGAGTTTTAAAATGGCGGCTGTTTGAAAATTTCAAACCTAAATTACTCAAAAACCATAAATTTAACAAAAAATGTCAAGACACCTTTATTATAGCCCTTTTGATTCCCTTTCGGATGGTGTAACTGTCAAAACAATCGGATGAAGGATAATAGCTAAGTTAAAGATAATGACAGCAAATGTACTCACAGTATTGCTGTGTTTATTTTGTTTAATCATGAGACGCCATTTTGAAACTCATGATTGGATTTAATCTCTTATTTTTTTCAGATATATCATTGTTAGGATAAACTTCATTACAAGTTTGAACTCAATCAATCAAACCGTTTTCTAGATAAGATTTATTTTGTACAATAAAATGGCGGATATCTAGAAAACGAAGCGTTTTGGGATCTATGTTTATATGAAATTGTTTTCTTATTTTGACCCATAAAACCATTCCCCGCAGTTTGGAATTTTACTTATGGGGCATCCTGTATAAACAGCAATAACTTACTATTACACAAACAATAAGACCTGCACATGATTTAGTTTAATAATTTTTAACGAGACTTTTGGACAATTTATATTTGGTTAAAGTATCCAAAAGATCGTTATTCTCAAAATATGGTATTTTTAAAACTGCATAATTAATATGAATTCAAAGGTTCTTTCATTGAATCAAATGAATTATTTCTTTAGGTTAATTAAATCAATTAAATTTCTTTGAACGGTATATAAAGTTAATTTCTTTACGAATAGATTACATTATGGTAAAAATTTGGAATTTGAACTTTTAGTTTTGGTGAAAACTAACTGCTTGGTTAGTTGAGTGGTCATTTTCAAAAACTAAATCGTTATGAAACCAAGAAATAAAATAAATAGAAAATAATAATAATTAACTTTGAAAATAATTAGTCGATTTTAAACAGTGATTACGACATCAATGCATTGTAATTTAAACATAAAAAAGCCAAAACTGTACTGTCGGATGTTTTCAATAGATAAACCTATTATTTCCACTGATATTTAAACTGTTTGTCTTGTTTCTACTTTTTTATGGTTTGTTTTTAGTTTACCTTTAAATTGCTACATAACACTCCACAGGCAGATGTTTTTTATAATAAATACCAGGATTTTTTCATCTTATTTCGACTTTTAAAAGCAAAATGTAAGTTTTATTATTAAATGAAATTAGTTTATGCTGCATAATTTGAAAAATAGAGTATCTTGTTTTGTATTCCAAAAATTGTTTGTATATATAAATTGTAGCAAATGTGTATCATTCAAACTAACAATACAGAACACACATAAAACACGAATGTTTTTTACACATGTAAAATACTTCTCTCTTTCAATCTACAGAAGCCCTAAAGGGTTTAGGTTGCCGGTCATGTTGTGTACATAATAGGATGAGGAAGAGTACATTTTATTCATATTCAGAAAACGTATTGGACTTGCGGATGGAAACCCAATTGCGAAGCTTTTGCATGTATCTTATCTGTTTGTTGTAAGCTACGTTCAAAATCAATTTCCCTTGTACCATTACAAAACAGTAGCTGCTGTAAAGTAGTAAATGCAAGTAATTGGAACATACTATTTAAAGGGTACTACAGTAAATAGAGATTGTATGTATTTAATGGGTAAAATTTCGTACATATACCGTTTGTCGAAATTAAGTTGATTTGACTTTAACCTACAAGAATAATTTATTTAATTTTTTAATAAGACAATTGAATCAAAAATTTCGGCCAATAATAAAATTTTAGTTATACAAATGTTAGGAAAATGATAGTTACCCTATCTTATCTGATGGACAAATAATGAATTAAATGTATACATTTTGGGTATTTTTGTCAAGTATAAATTACCCAAATGATTCTTTACACTTAATAAACTAAATCATATACTGTTTTGTATTGTGTAAGTTATTCCTGTCAATACAGACTGCGCTTGTAGTACGCATAACGAGCAACCGAATCAGTTTGGACACTTGTCCTGCTATAACGCACGTAAAACTATCAAAATATTTTAACTAATTCCGTGCCCCAACAAAGGCATATTTTAAGGGTGCGGGTAGTTTAAAATAATTTTGAATTAAATGCATACGAAATGGTCTAGTCTCTTTTCAAGATGGCAGCCTTTAACGTACTCAATTGTCGATTTTATCATACTGCATTATAAACTAATGTTTTTAATGCTCGCGTTACGTCCGAATAGTCACTTTTTATTGTGGTCATTCACTACTTGCTAGAAAAGTCAGCTGACTTAATAACCAGCTGACTGTTTTTGGTACTAGGACGTAAAGGAATTTTATTGTAGTAGGACCAAAAAGTATTGTACGCAAACAATGCATTGCTATGCTTTAAAATTACAACAGCTGCAACTTCAAAAGGTTCAGCTATTTTACAACTGATAGCAGCACTGACGCGCATAGGTAAAATCTCGTTTAAAATATGTATACAATTTAATAATGTAATTTAATTAATTAATTAAGAGTTCGTGTGGTTCTAAAAGTATGATATCCTTCATAACTTGTGCTTTTTGGTGCACCTAATGCTTGTTGGTGCTTGATCAAACTCGGAGTTTCCTCGCACATACAACCACGATCTCTCACTAAAAACATCCACTTTAGGTACTAGCATTGTATTTGGATAACCTTATAGAATATTAGAATATTATAATAGGATAATAATCCAATGCAATATTTCGTTCCACTGAAAATTCGACGATAGTGGCGCTATCTATTGGGGAAACGACGGAAGCTGTGTGAAACACCAATACTACCAATGATTTCTCCTTAGCGCTACTAGTGGGTACTAGTGATGAAATATACTATTTTGTAATTGTATTCATTATTATTAAATAATTTAATTCTCACATTTCAAACTCAGTGATTTTACAACTGGCAATTTTGTTTAATCGTAAACCCATCCATTTTAAAAAGAATACAGAAAAAATGATTTGACTTTAAGGTTGGTCAGGTTTTGTAAACAAGTGGAAGCTCACCAAAACATAGGGTTGGCGTGGGAATCACACTGTGGTATCCCCTAATAATAGTATATTTGTAAATGTTGACAAGAACATTAGTATTTGTTCTGTGAAATGAAATGAACTCGTGTTGAGTAATTACCTTTAGTTTTTACAAGCATGCTAACTTTAAATTTATTAATTACTGTAAGAAATTTCTTCCTTCACAGTAGGGTATTAACACAAAGTAAAACAAGTTTTCTCTTAAGTGTTCTTTAACTTAGAAGTCTCTGTCTTTCACTATATTTTAGAAGTTATTTTAGGGAAAGGAATTAGTCTAGTTGATCTTATTTTCATTGAGTTTTCAACATATTATTATAAAATCCTGAAAAATAAATCATTTAAACGAGTTACTGAAATCTATACTTTAAAATTAACCCATTAAATACATACAATCTTTATTTATTGCAGTACACTTACATATAGTGCGATCCAATCGCTTGCATTTACTTATTTATAGTAATGGTACGAGACAAATTATTGTTCTTGAACTTAGCATGTAGGCCTATAACAAATAGACAAGACACAAGTAAATGATTCGTAACAGATATTATTTCAGCAAGTCCAATTCGTTTTCAGAATGTGATTTCAATTTAATCTCAATTCTCAATTATGTACACAACATGAACCTCAAACCCTCAGGGTGTTGTAGATTGAAACAGAAATGTTTTTACATTGAATACATCGAAAGGATTGAATTAAGTAGTTATTCTCTATTGTTAGTTTGAAGGCTATAAATTAGCTACACTTTATATATTTAAGGGCTGGGCTAACTATTACACCTAGTTGCGAAATTTAAAATTATAAAAAACAATTATTTAGAAAACAGGAAACCCGATTTTCAAATTACCAGCATTAACTAGTTTCATTAAACAAGTAAAACTTACATTTAGATTTTTTAAATTAGAAAAATGCTAAACTAAAAAAAAAGTATTTCTTCTTTAAAAATTCTGCCAATGGAGTTTTATGCAGCAATGTAAAGGTAAATTAAAAACAAAACGTATAAGCTAAAAAAAAGACAAACATTAAATACCAAAGGAAGACATAGGTTTATCTATTTCAAATATCCGAATGTAAATGTTTTAGCTTTTTTATTTTAACATTACAATACATTGATGTCGGAATCACTCAAACGATTAATTCTTTTCAAAGTAAATTATTATTTATTTCTTATTTATTTTCTTCGTTGGTTTCATTGATACAATTTATACAAAATTATAAATAAGTAAAAATAAACTTTATGGAATATTATAGGACTCAGATCTGTCCTTTCGAAAGAATCATCAGTGTTTATTATACTCCTAAAAGGAAACTAGAATCAGTTATTGGAAGCAAAAAGTAATTAAATAAAAGCATTACATATTTTGATGTTATTCCTGTTTGGGTTGGAGCAACCAATGATGTGCACAGCCAACATAAGAGACGTGTGGTTCATAAATAAGTAATGTACCCATATTATGAGCCTTTTTATATCAATTATAATACCGAAAATTATTCGTAATGAATAAATAAATTTTAATTTCAAATTTATTATCAGATATGCAGTTTGATTTAAATATTTAAAGTTGGTAATTTGCTTGACACCAATTAACATAACATTCTGATAGAACCCTGTAACTATGGAAGTTGTTCATGTAACTGTGGTGTGATTTGTAAACGTTAACAAGTTAAATTATTTGGGTATGATTGTTATGACATGGCTTACATGGAAGTCTTATACCAATTTATAAAAAATATGTTTTCGCTATTTCCAATGCTAGACAAATAATTGCCAAAACATTCTTCAGTAGGCAAGTGAAGGTGAACCAACTAAATTTCAGGTTTGTAATATCGTTTCACTTAAAAGCTTCCAATCTCAATACAATAAAATACAGATTTTCTTCCAACTAATAAAACACAAAAGAAGGGTCTTTGCAAAACACCGTGCTTTGTTTGATAACGCAATTATTATTGCAAACTGGGTCCAAATTTCAATCCCAGTTGCTCGACATAATTTGCTCGTTGACACGAAGTTTTTCAGTCTTTGTCACAAAGAGATCAGTTACCCCTGTAGGATCCGTTACTCAAAAGAGATCGGTTACCCGTTTGGGAGCCGTTGCTCAAGTGACTTGACTAAACGTCGTTGCAAACAAAACTAGAGGCGTTAGCCCTTCACATGCCTGCAATAAACCTGTTTCGACTTCAATTCGTCGCTTGAGCTAAGGAGTTAGTGTAAACCTTAGGCAGGACAATGATAGTAGCTTAATTATACAGTTAGCAAACAACAAAATATATAGCATCTGTTTATAATTTATAAAATTATATTAATATTTTGCATTATGTACTTTAATAACGTACTTTCTCTGGACAGGTTCTTTATCATTGCTTTTCATAAATTTCCTGCTTTTAATGTAGTACATATATTATTGGACAAAGTGACTCAGTTTTTGAACTTTCTTTTCTTCCGTCAATTTAGACAAGCAATGGTCCTCATATATTCCTCTAGACTGTTCTCAGATATTCTTGTAGCAGTTTTCCGATGATTCTTCTAGACATTGATTTCGCGCTTCACATGAACAATGTAATTTTTATGCAGCCGTAAAATCGTATTTAAAATTTATCTTGTAAACAATGAACAGTGGTTGACTTTTGTGACAAGTAGTGTTTCATTGTACATGGAATGTGGTTAAACATCTCAGCAATATATTACGGGAATTACATAGTAACAGGATCTTTCATGTAAGCAGTATAATTATAACTGAGTGAAGTAGTGTTTGCATTGTTCCGTGCTATGACATTCATCACACCGGTAAAGTCTGATGGGTAAACCACCTTGTTACGTCAGTAATGTTACTTTGTATAAACATTGGTTTGTGAAACTATACACGATAACTGTATTTCAAATAAAACTTCTTGTTTGCAACTATACGATAGTGTTTTATTTCTAAGGTGTAATTTGCTGTCTGTGGTATACTCACATCAAGTATGCAGTATTGGGTAAATATCTGAAACATTATTTTCTTCTCGGATTCTAACTAAGGTAGAAGGATAGAAGGAGAAAGTATGTTGCAATGAATAGATTTTCACCTAGAGTGTCTATATAACAAAGCACACTAAAAATTCAGGTCTATACATACAAAATGTCTAAACATCACAAAAAGTACATTTTTAAAGATGTTTTAATTGCAACCACAGTGTTATTTTTGTTTTATTCTCAAAGATGCAAATTACGGGAAGAAAATGTTTTCAGTAATTCTATCAATTACGGGAAATTAATATTATGTATTTACTAATTACGGGAAATTACTGAATGTTAATATAATTTAAGTACTTGAGATTAACATTGAGCCTATAATTTCACTAAGTGGGAAGCGATTAACTCTATTTTAATCGTGCACAAAGAAAATAAAATAATACTAATGATAGGCCGTCTGAATATTTAAATTTGATATAAAATTGAATAAACTGTTTAAAAAAATGTTAGTACAAATTAAAATGGAAGAGTCCAGAAACTGAAATAATGATACGAACATCATGTACTCGTAGTTTAACAAATAAAAGGTAGTTAAATAATCGAAGTTGTAGTGTGGTTTTTCCAATGAAATATGATGGAAATGTACCGTCTAGACCTAGCTATTGACTTTCCCATTCACAAAACTTAAAGAAATATCTTTTTCGTTCTCCACATTCGTAAAAATATATAAAGAAACAAGTTGAAAGCTGTCCCAGACATAAGACGAGACTTAGCTTCTTTTGTACTTAACTTCTAATAAGTTGGTATTTAAAAAGATATTTTTATAATTTTGTGTATCCGTTTATATTTTGAAATTAATTTCTGTACATCTCTAGATTGTTCAGGTCAAAATCATTCTAAGGTCCTTCTATCTTAACTTAAAGTTTATCAACATATAAACTTAAACTGTGTATATAGTTTGAATTGGTGAAAACGTTCATTTTCTACGCACGTCATCACCTAGTAAGGAGTATTGTGTGATATTTAATATACTCGTATATTTATTCAGTGGATGTTCTGGGCCAATCGCAGTACAACATATTTAAAGTTATAATTAAAAAAGATGTTTTCGTTTAAAACTAGAAATTACCTTAACATTCATTTAAGTTAATATCAGAAATATTTTTGATAATTTTGTCTGTGCGTCTTTTTGCGTTTAATAAAAATACTTAACAATACCTCAACGTTCGAATTCTAGAATTCTACTCTAGAAATTTATAGCAAATTACGTTTTATGATTTTTCAGACACCGTACATTTGGATCTAATTTTTGAATAAATTTATATCTGTATTACCTTCCTACGCCTATTTGTAGCTGTGATATTACAATGTACTTATATTTAGTCGTAATTAATACAAACCAAATGAAAATAAATTATTCAATTAAAATATCAAATATTTTCTATTTTGATCCATCCACATCCTCTCACAATACCCAAAACAAATATATAGGCGAATTATCAATAGACGAAGTTGCATATTAATCTTTGTATAAATAGCACATTGTAAATTTGTAAGTTCCTCAGACTTCCCTAGAGATAAGTAGTAACATTTTATGTTTGGCGTACACTCAACATACTGCAGGTTCTGTGTTTAGCCGCCGAGCTTATGTTTGTTCCAGCACTTCCGATGTTTGCAAAACTAAATGAACTCTTATTTCTCACGTTACAGGTAATGTTACTTTATAACAAGAAA
>JAGFPH010000234.1:729536-744205 GCA_018207615.1 Philaenus spumarius | reverse complement strand
AGGATTTTCTTAGAGTTTGGACAAGTTTTTATGATCAAAGAAAGAAGTGAATTTTAAAATTACAAAAATACTTTACTTGGGCAATATCTTCTTGTTTTTGAAAGTGTTAATAATAATGTACAAGTTGTTTATTGAGTATGGGTTTTACTTGCTTAAACCCAAACAAATAAACAAAGTAAGTAAATCTCAAATTTTGAGTATATATTTTCTACGTAATTGTTTATCACTGTACAAAAAAACACAACGTTCTTTCAAATATTTTCAAAATGGCTGCCGTTTAAAATGTTTAATGTCAAATATCTCAAAAACCGTTAACTTTACAAGAATATTACGAGGTACTGAAACATTTCCTTGATAATGACAAACAATGGTTTTTATTTTGTAGCTCAAAGGATAACAGATATATTGGTAAAGACCAAAAATGTATGATAGAAGGGGTGTATTTTTTGTAATTCGTTTGTCAAATTAGCTGTTTTTAAGATATTTTATATTTTGAAAATATTTGAAAGAACGTTCTGGTTTTTAGTAAAATGATAAACGGTAAAATACTAAGTATTTTGTAAAAAAAATTACAAAATGGCGGATAACTCGAAAACAAAGCTTTTGCTGACCTAATATGTTCATATTTATGAACAATTGTGTTTTTTTTTTAGGTCCCCGATCATCTCCTGTGCCAACCTCTCGCGAAACACTCTATATACACAACTACATTGCTTGGTTGTACTTTGGATATTTTTATTACATACTTTATACATTACTTGTATTATAATACAAGACACCAAAGACTAAATTAAGAGAATACATGTTCCGTGTTAGGTAAAACGTTCCGTGTTTGGGGTAGTACTTATTAATTTTAAGTTTAACTTGATAAAGAGAGATGATGAGAAAAAAACAATTACAAAAACATACCCAATACATTATTCGAAACCAATTTTAAATCTGAAACCTTTTACTTTTTCATATACTAGGCCCTATAGTATAGAGAAAGTATATTGATAGCAAAAAATCGATGTTGAGATTTTTGTGGAAACATCTGTTTTGGGGCCCCCTAAGTCCAAGAAAGTGATTTTTACAAAATGTCTGTATGTCTGTCTGTCTGTATGTATACAAAGCTAGAGAGAAAACTATTCGATCAATTTCGAACAAATTTGCACAAAACGTGTCGATTAGGCCTATTTAGATGCACGAAAAAAGGTTTTAAATGTTTTTGAAAAAAAAACCTTTTTTCCAAACAAAACCCAAAAATCAGTTATTATTTTTTTTAAAAAAAGCTCTAACGATTTTGATCAAATTTTGCTTATTTGTAGCACTTAATGTACCTAACCACATCCAAAAACCGCATCTTTCTAAAAATTCTCATTCGGTAAATAATAATAATATTTGTTAGTTACTCTCCTACTTTAATGTATCCCCTCTCCTACTTTAATACAATTATGAAGTCACAGTGAATCTGTTTGATTTTTAATATGTTTGTGAGAAAGTATGTGCCAGATTCTGAAACCGTTTATTTTCTATGATATAAGAGCAAGATCGATGAAAATATATTCGATTAGCCTAGTATTTTTATGTAATTAAATTACCAAAGTTCTTTGTCGTAATAAGTAGACCAATTAACGTTACATTGCAGTCATATATTACCGATTTAGTTTATAATGCGTTTCAAAGTAAGAGATTAAATAGTTGCAACATATAAGCAAAGTTATCTCAAACTTCGGAGACTTGAATGCGATATTCATGCAAGTTGAACTCTGTAATTGAAAAATCGTTAAAATATTGAATTCAAATAACTTTCACAGAGGGGCCAGCGCTTTTAAATAGTTAGAATGTTTTCAAACTGGTATTTTATGTTTTGTTTTGAATTGCTATGTAACATTAAAGTTACTCAAAGGTCACATTTATAAGAATATTGAGGACGCAGGAAGCAGAGAGGCTAAAGATTTTATTCCAGTATGTTACTGGTTATGTATTTTAAACCTAGTTACTGGTTATCGATGTACTTACATTATAAGCTGTTCCTATCACTATAACTGGCATAAAGTAAAGACTTTAAAGAAACAAAAAACAAGTTTTAAAATGTTTTTAAAAAAATATTTAGCGTTTAAATCATATATTTTAAATTTTTGTGGAATAAACTTTTAAAATATGTGTGAACATTAAAAATAAAATATATAAAAGAGCAAATTTAAAAAGACCTTATTTCTATTAAGTATGGGAAAGTTATTTATAAACCTTAACTTACACCTCCAATAAAATCCTATCTTAAATATTGCAAATTGTTTCCAAGTATGAAAATTTCCTGGAATTTGTTGTTTGTTGTTGGAAATGCTATTGAGATAATGATTCAAGCAATTGAGAGATGTTACAGAAAACAGCTGATTAATGTTCAAACACTGATTAACGTAATATGTGGATAAATACATTTATTTCTGTGTTTTTCATTCAAGTATATTATAAAACATGATTTAATTTTCTTTATCTTAGATTGCTGCAGTATATACGCTGCCCGATTTAAGAGTTATCAAGGCGATGAATCTGTCTGTATAGGGGAAGTCAATTTATGAAGAGGAAATTAGACTATCCCTACAGCGTCCGACTACAAAAACATAGGCTATAATTTCCATTATCCCAGGGTTACCGCATTGCAGGGTCTTGAAAGTTGACCCGATAAATGAGTTATGTACTTGGGGTATTGGCGCAGGGTGTATTGGGTTTCTTGGGCACCTGGTGTGATCGTTAGGATTAATAAAACATGTTTTGGGAACTGAAGCTAGTAGACGTTTATTTATCAGAATAAAATCTTCTTCATATTTTTAGTTAAATCTATTTAGAGTGAAATCTTACTTTCTTTTATTTAAACCACCAATACAGTTTTACAGTTTCGAATGTATTCTCTAGAATTCGGTTTCAGTATGCTACGGTATTTCGTAGTCTTTGTTAATCTAACTGACTAAATTTAAAGTCGTTTAAAAGGGACAAGTCAAAGGTTTCCGTCCTGCTGTCCGATCTCTAAGTTTATCAAAAATTATATTAATTACAATTACAATGACGCGAACGGAAAACGTATTACTCACAACATTTGGACATGATCCTATAGATTGTTTCGACCACAACACCACATTTTTTCAATATTTTAGCTGTCGTTCTTTCGGTAAAGGAAGGGGTAATTTAGATTTTCTGTACCTATTTCGAGAATGCAATATCTTGAAAACTAAATAAGATTTAAGCCAACAATGGAACCACATATGAGTATAATTTTGTCAGCTAATTTTTTAATCATTGCTGCTTATTTTTTTCTTTAACATACTAGTATCTACTACGGAAAAAGAAATATAGGCTAAAGCGACATTTTTTGAGGTTTCAAGCGAAGTCAGATTTAAGAAATGAAAACGTCGATAGATTGGTTGTATACACGGAGATGGCAGGGATACTCTAAATACGTTACGTTATGGCATACAGATTGAAGAAAGTATAAACTTAAACAAACATCTTTACTTAAAATTACACTATAAGGTTGTTTATCTAACGCTGTCATTTACTCTAATTTAACATTTCAAATTTATATCACACAAATTGGTTTTATTATTTTGTTTACACTATTTAACTGCAATTCGTAAAGTAGAAATAATTTAAAAAGTACAAACATAATACAAATAAACCGATATTATTTTTTAACTGCTAAAACTTTGTCACTATCGTAAATACTAACAAATGTAATGTAAATACAAAATAACAAGGTATTCATGAGCCTATGAGTTCTGAGGTTTTTCCCCCGGAGGTGAAAATCTTCAAAAAGACACAATTGCACGCAATAGTAGTGTGGGATTTTTACCCAGTAAAAATACCTCCGGTTATCATAACCAGTCCACCAGACCGACAAACGATTTTCTTTTCTTACTAATAGTTCGTTATCGCATACAGGGTGAAGAAAGTATTTGAACAAACTTCTTTACTTCAAATTACACTACAAGGCTGTTTACCTAACACTGTCATTTACTCTAATTTTACATTTAATACTTATATCACCCAAATTTGTTTTATTATTTTGTATACACTACTTAACTGCAATTCATAAATTGGAAATAATTAAGAAAACATAATATAAATAATACGATATTATTATTTTTTAACTGCTAAAACTTTATCAGTAAGTGCTATAAAACAATGTAAATACAAAATAAGAAGGTATTCATGAGCCTGTGACATCCTGAGTTACAAATAAAGTAAAAAACTCATTGATTTTTACCAAACAATTTTTTTACAGAAGCTGCCTAGTTAGTAAAATAAAATCACACAAATTTCGTTAACAAAAAAAAGAAATACATTTAAAAACAACAGCAAAAGAAAAATGCAAACGACAGAGGCTGTAATAAATAACTACATTGAGTACAGGAATACCATATTGAAATGTTGTTAGTTAATATGTTGTTGTTTTCATATTTATATTACATTAAAACCAGAAAAGTAAATTTAATAAAATATAAAATAAATATCTTGAATTTACTGTCAGCCTTTAAATATAATTTTCCAATGTAGGAATTTTTTTAAATACTGATGCACAATAAATATTAATCTGAGGCAAACAGATTCTAAATCTCCATCGCATCTTTTATTCTAAGCTGTTTGGTTTTCTCCCTCCATACAATTTGATATCAATTTTGCTAAAATATTATGAAAAGGAAGTGCATTAAAGAAGTGTATAGAACTATCGGAGTAAAAACATTTATAAGCTTCATATGTAGGTTTGAAAATAGTTACTCATTTAAGGATGTGAATGTTCTGAATAGGCAAGAGAATTAATAATTTGCAAGTATTTTACCTCTCTTTGATTAGAAATTCAGAAAAGATACAGATGCAAAGCTACATTTACCACTATGACCCATCACTAGGCGCATGACTCAGAGAAAAGACAAATTCAGGGAAAAGAACAAGAATTTTGATATAAAGCTATAAAAACGTTAATTGCTCATGATTTTAATTTAACGAGAGTGAAAGCTATGATTCGAAACGTAGTCTGTATATATTTTCTGATATAATTATAAATAGCCTATATAATATAACTCTGGGAAAGATTGAACCCTCAGTTATAATTCTTTAAAGCGTTATTTAAAAAGTGCGATTGTGATATTTAGCGTCACGATAATTAGCTTATTAATAATGTCATACATGAAAATATTAAAATAAATTACAATATATTAAGAAAAACAATTAAACACCGGTACAGCTTTAGGTGGCGTAATAAAAATGATTCTATGTGAGTTATAGTTCCGATCTGTATGAGAAATGATTGAAGAGTGTCATGAAGGACTTGTGATGCCGTTTGAAGTTCATTAAAGAGGCAGTAAAAGGTATTCTTTACGACGGAACGGATAAGTTCCACTTTGAAGTTGGATGGCTTATTCCTTATCAGAAGTAGTATTGTTTACTAGACAATAAATTTCCATCTGTATTTTATCATTTTCTTGCTGTGCATTTAAAGAGTGTTGGCTACGTAGGCTCACGGAACATCAAGGTGCGAAGGTTGTGTGCTTCCTCAAATCTGATAAGGATACAAAATCTGTCTCTTGACAAACTCGATCTTGAAAACATTATTTATAATGTATAGAGTACGAACTTCTTTATAATATGGAATAATGGTTAAAATCTTAGCTTTGGTAAAAGCATTAGAATCACCTTATTTGAAGATGGTTTGAGTTTCAAGCCACTAGCTTTATATTAAATACAGCCCTGTATGTCTAAGCGAAGGCATAAAAAGAATTTTAAATAGTGAAAAGTAGTGTTCACTCTTTCGAACAACTAATATATATTATTTGTAATATTAAAAAGCAAAAGTCAGTGTAGCCCGCAAAAAACCTAAATTTGTGATAAAGATAATTTTAGACTGCTATTCCTTCGTTGTAGATATCTATTAAAAAACTTGAATCTTACAAAGTTGAGTCGATATTGTTGGCTTACTGTATAGTCCAGCTTAAAGGTTTTAAGTATTAGTTTTGTACAAAATTGTAAACATACTACCTTATATTTCAATCTAGTCTAGGTGTTTGTTAAACAACTGCAAATATTTTATTCGGAAGAAATAAATGACAATAATTTTAAAAAATAACATTGATTTGATGATTTCATTTTTAAGAAGTACAATTTAATAATTGATTTTCTGGTTGTACATAAATACTTTTGAAAATAGTTTCAGAAGGAATATTAACTTTATCTTGACTAAAGTTTTTTCAAAACATTAGGTTTTGATATCTTATGCTATTAAATTTATAAGCTACGTTAAATTATATAGCGCATACATTTATGCAGGTGAATCTACTAGTTCATCAATAAAAGATATAAACTGTAATTGGTGAAAAATTAAAACCAAAACATCATATTGTGAAGTAGAATTGATGTGTATTAAAACCAATTGTCAGCAATTAGTGACTTCAAAAATCAGACAACAAACTAATGGCGTAGTATTTTACTGTGATTGTTTTACAGAAATAATGAGTCAAACATGCGGCAATTAATAACAGCTTGTTAGCTGTGGATGTTTTATTTTTTAACGTGCCTCGTAGTTTCGTGTGATCATATCCGATTGACAGTTTAATACAACATTTTAACAATGTATTAATTTTATTGTTTTAATAAAAACAAAGTACACATACAATTTAAACGTACTAATATTCGCAGTAATTGTATATTAGTTTTAGTTCTACATGTACCGTTATTTGACTTATTAGACTAACTTTAAACGTGTGAATGAAGGACTCAAAATTAAATGCAGTTAACAACCTTTAGAACGTGATAGTTGCATTGCGAGACAGTCGGACAGTTTCTATTGAGGAATAAAATGTAAGCAGGCTTTGCTTCAGCTGTATATTCCCTTGCTTGGTAAGGTATATGGTACTAATAAACTCCGAAGCTGACATCATTAAATTGCTACTTATTGCTTGATCATTGATTCTTGACCTATAAGAATTACGATAGGAACTCAAAATCAAACATACAGTAAACAATTAGTGTGACCATAGCAAATGCCAAGGTAAGAAATCGTATTAATTAAATGTATAATGTTCTTGTTAATATAACTTTAAATTTAAATTTGTATTTCTGAAACTAAATCAACCATCTCCAATTTCTTTAAAAAAAACCATAAAGGTGTAACATACAAATCTCACAACTATTTTAATATATAATGGTTGAGCCTGTAGACGAAATAAATATTAACATTAATTAATTATATAAAATAATTGGCTTTTATAAATGTACTAACGTTAAATAAAAGTTCATCTTCTTACATAAAAGTTCATCTTGAGTTTACCTCAAGATTTGAAGTCAGGTAAACTTACCTTTACACTACAAGGTCGCTTTATTTATTTGTATTGCAGTATTACAAACATTGAAGTGAAATAGTGCACGGACTACAAACATAAACTCGAGGTAGAAGTAAAATACATAGACAAGACAAATATAAATGTCCCAAATAAATATTTGACCACAGATGGAGTATGCTTTCTGAATATAAATACAATGTGCAAAACAATTCTCTCCTTCTCTCAACATGTAAATGATGTGGTTTGAAACTATTTTTTGTAGGGTTCTTATTTTCCAACAGTGCACCAGTGCACCGACCATTGGGTTGGCACTTACGAAGCTTTGGCATGGAGTATTTAAATTTCAATTGCTTTTAAAGAAGCTCTTATTATTTTGTTTAAAATCTGTTTGCACATTTGCCAAGGTGTGTCTTTTACAGTTAAAAAGTTTAATTCTTCTTTCGCACAGATATTGAAAAAAAGAATGGCGATTTTATCGAGCACAGTACATAAAAAATGATTAGAAGCTTCATGAAGAATTATGAAATTAGTTGAATCAGATGAAAACTAATGTTAAGTGAAATACAAAAACGATCTTATGCTTTTATAAACTATAATCCATTATTTTGTTTCCAGCACTTTAGTACTCTTCCACCATTTTATTTATTCAATAATAATATACAAAAACATCCATGAGGGACCTAACCATCATTTAGTTAAAAATCAAACATTGCATTATAAAAGAAATAAATTAAACCTTGGCACCTTCCTTGGGGACCCCAGCCCGGCCATTTATTTAGTTTTATTTTGAACTTCTTTAAATCAAAATAATTTAATCTTCTTATATTTATAAACCTTTTTGTATTCTATGATAACTACAATAATCACCAAAACTAAATAACCAGTGTTAACTGACAGTGTTATAGATATTTCAACTACTGCTAAATTGTAGTCGCTAATAAAATATGATTGGTTTCACTAGAATATGTCTCATAAGAAGAGACATGAACAAAATATATATTTGATAAAAAAAACATGCTGATGGAGAAATTAAATTTTAAATTACAGTTCCACTGTACATAGTGTGTATTTTATCACATGTTTGTATGTTTTCGCTGATATGGTGTTCTGTACTTGTTTTCCACATGTCCATTGAAACTGTTGCAAGTGCAAACATTGTAGTGACGCACAGCTAAAACTAGGAGTATTACACTGTTAAAACTAACTGGGGAAAATATAAAAGCTTATTTTAAAACTAATTCTTGTAAATAATTTGCAGATATACACAGTCAGATTAAAGTTTTCAAAATTATTAACTTTAATACAACACAAATGTGTACTAGGTTCTATCGTAAAGGAAATCAGTGGTTGTTAAACATTAAACACCCTTCAACTGTGCCAAAACAATACAAAAATAGACAATATTCCTTGCACTTTTTATCTAATTTGTAGATATGAATACATTCAGGTACGATTAGACAAAACAATTTATAAAAAATTAACAACAAAAAGTATTTTATCTTGCTTTTGCCAGGATAATATATTATGAATGTATTATCTGTTTTTCCCGTCATGTGACTGCATTGAATATTTCGTAAACAACGTTAAGGTGTGTAACAGTATTAATAGATTTTTGTTTAATGCTATGTATTATTATGTATCGTTTCTGTTTTATGTTTCTTAATATACACTTGACGACCTCTACATGAACTTGCAGATGTGGGACGAACACATCTGTGGGGGTCTCTAAACACATTGTCATTACAAGAGACCAAACATGACGGAAAAAAAACGGGTAATACATTAATAACTTCAGCCTTTGTTTTAGTTTAACTTTCTAATTGTTTCGAACGAACATTTTCTCCTTTTATAAGACTTCGCCTTTTCTAATTTAATCTCACAAATAAAATCTTCTTTGTAGTTCTGCCATGATGTGTAATAGCGTCGAGCCGTCAGCAGATTTTTGTGAACTGATGTAATTGGTGTAATCAAAGCTATGAAATAGTGTAACAAGTTTTAAAATTTGTTTTTTTATAATAAATGACAAGAACATTTGTATTACTTCCAACAAAATTAATAAAACATTTAAACTTAACTGTATATTCAACCGTCTGAAATACATTAAAATATGGTTGATACCTAAAGAGTGAAAAATATCAGAAAAATACATTTTAACATACTTTTTGTTTCAATATATAAATACAACCACTTGAAAATTTACCGTGGAAAATCATCCTGAAATGTTTGTATGTCTCTCCTGAAAAAAATATTTGGGAAGCTAAGGTTCCTTGTCCTTAGGTCACATATTGTCAAATACTCAGATTCCATTCATTCGGTCAGCTTTACCACCGAGTAAAAAAGCTTCAAGAAGACTACGATAGAGCATACTTTTTCCATGATACAAAGTAACGTCCGGCTTGAAGCTTTTCAAACATTTTGGTACAGTTTTATGTGTTTGAGAGATAGTACGCGACGTTATCCACACTGATTTAACCTGTCTGTTTTACCGCTGGCATAAAAACAGGTGATAAGTGATATTGGATACATGTACTTTTAACAGTGATGTCAACAGAAAACATATTTAAAAACGTAGACCATAATATCGAAACTGTACAATTTCTTTAAAATAAAATAATAAAACTTCATTAGTTTTTATATTTTGACAATATAAAATATTGTCATTATATTAAAATTTAATGTTCAAATTTTCTTAGACTTATAATCTCTAAATTCTAAAATTTATTTCGTGTAAGAACAAATATGATTAATTTAGTTCTAAAAAAATAAAATGAAACAGATTTGTGTTTTATATTTGGATATTATACAAGTATTATCCAATACTTCAGTGTTATTAATTTGTAATATGTAAATTTTCAACTTTTTAAGTTAATTTGTTATCAGCAAGAGTCCGACACCGTCTTCCAACAGATCTAAGTTTAGCTGTCAGTTGCTCGAACCAACAACAGTTCAATGTTGCAACCATTTCTCTCTTCACCACTAATAAATAAAAACTGAAAAGTTGTTTATTCTTGGAATTTTGCGGATTCATCAGTGGTAATTTATTTTCTTTAAGTCATATTTCAGTAAAGAAGACCATGATATTTATCATGAGCTTAACTATGAGAGCGAGAGAGACGGAAATCCAGGAAGTGCTATAGCTATTAACTATAAAATATTGCACAGACTAATGTAATAACATGACTTAGTAAAGGATGAACAATAATTTACACCGTGACGGTAATAATACTAGCCATTGTTTTGACACTTTAAAAGTAAATTAAATACTTTTACACCATCCGTAAATAAAACAACGAGAGTGGGAATTGTACGGGTTTATCACGACTAACACTTAAATGTAAAACTTGATTTAGTATTACGAAAGGGCTTTTCGCTATTCATCTCAGAGTGGACTACTCGCTTGGCTCTAACTTTAAGTGAGAGGGTACAAGGATATATCATACATATAAAGATACATAAACATATATATTTTATTCTGAAGATCTACTATATTACATTTGATTCTACACTGTGTGAAAACTAAAATCAACCTTAGTCTAAATCATTTACACTACGGGCAAAACTGAGTACAAAATTTCTACTCCCCAAATATGAATTCTTTTAAATATAAATGTAACACTCCCAATAGATTAACCCACAGAAACTGACTCTATATCCATAATTTACATAAAACAATTATCCTTTTAATTCACAAACTGTGTCCTCACCTTTACTCTGTCCTGGTGGCTATCCTTGACGCCCACCCTGGTGTCTACACCCCGAAGCCTCCGGTCCCCCGAGACCTCTCTTCCACCCAAGAACCTTTCCAAAAAGCCCCCCCTTCTAATGTGTTCTGTCTATTTAAAACCTCTGTTCCCCCTACAGTTTTACCAGTTTCTTTCTTACAATTAATTATGTTAGCCTACTTAAAAATGCAACTCAATGCAATTTCTATCATTCCTAATTGCTCAACTATCTATTCTATTTTACAGTAATATTACATAATGTTGCTGGCTAATACAATTCTGTTATTTTTAAACAATTATCAACATTGTTTTTGTGTATATAACTAAATTACCTAACAACTCATTCTATTTCGTAACATTTAGTTTCCGTTAATTTACGTAACGTCTCTTTTGTGTACATTTAAAGGTACAATTACGGTTGTTCTAACGTAGGAATGAGTCTGGCAGAGATTGCATAACTCCCGTTAAACTACACTACCTACATGGTTAAATATTGACTAAATTAACTTGTACTTCCTCACACTGGGTGTAACTAACCTAACCTTGGCAACAAACTATACAATGCGACAACGGCTTCACGTACGCGGGTTATTTAGTGATTCCACTCATGAACTAAAGTTTACCTTTCCTCAATCAAACCGGAACACAATTATTGCAGTTGTTAACAAGGGCTGAAACTTTGTTAGGGAAACGTGTAAGCATTTAAGATTGGAATAGATTTAACAGCATCTACAAATGAAATGTATTTTGTTTTTATTTGTTTTTCTACCATATATCATATTTTGATATTTCTCTTGATATGCAATCGATTGTAGTAATACATGTTTTGTAAGACTCGAAAGTCTACTTTTAATGTATATTTTCGAACGAAATTTCAAACAAAATTATAATATTGATAAAATCCCCTTCCTTATGTCAATCGAGACAACAGCTATAGCGTTAATAAAACATCTGATAACACTTTTTAACCAGCTCAATCAAAGGTTTAATGCCAATTAACATTTTTATTGTTTAATACACATTTGTGTGGCTATAATTATGAAGGAATAGTCTAGTCTATTATATCTAGCTTAAGAAGACCTACCCCCATTCTCACTCCACACCCACATTTATAAGCAAAATAATTTATTGTAGCCTATATTTTAGGTAGAAAATGGTATTTATATATATATATATATAAATTTTATTTATATATATATAAATTTTATTTATATACACATCAATAATTTTCTGTTACACACATAATACAAATCTATGCTTTATTTAGTTTAATAAATTGTGAAGAGATTTTTGGAAAATGTATATTAGGCAAAAGAACCTAAAATTTCGTTACGTATTTCGGTCACAGAGTTCGATAAATTTAATTTTAAGCTTTGTATGTTTTTAGTTTATGTAAGGAATGAAAGGAATGGATTAGGTTACAGGGTTTTCACTATTTAACGCATTCACGTGATAAATAAGGTCGTGAGAGGAAAGGCCAGGAGCAGAATTCTGTCCATGGACGACTACATGTGATGGATCACTAACAGCATTAATATCTATGCTAGTAGCAGAAGTAGCTATGAAGTGAGTCACACCAAGAGCAGTAAAGTCATATTACGTAATTCTTTCAGCTTCTTTCATAAAATTCAATTAATTATGTTAAGACAAAATTTAATCAATGTCATCTCAGCCAACGGTACCTATATATTTAGTTTATTTATTTATGAATATTTTACATTCTATTAAGAACATAGAATTTTAGCTTTTATACCATAGGTAATTATTTTGTAAATTGTTTACTTGACTCATTCAGCAGTGTATCTACGTTAATATTATGTATTGGCATGGCAACTATAACCAAATATGTTTACATAATATCCGGTAAAAATTGATTTTTTTTTTCAAATAATAAAGTTAATTTTCTACTAGGGGGCTTTGCCCCATACTCGCTCTTCTCGCCAACCCCCACCCCACGGGAGGTCCCGTTCAACATTATTTTTTCGACTTGAATTATTCGACTTCATGAATTTGTGCACCTGGAAGTTATGCAATACGTCTTCCCTACGCAATACACGGCGCCTGGAAGTTATGCAATGGTCTCCTCTACGCAATACACGTATTTAATCTATTCTTATTACTTTATAATTATGAAAAGAAGAAATAGAAAAGCTTTTTTATATAATAGAGAGATTTCTTTTTCTTTTTACTGACTCAACAGGGTCTTCTTTCCCCTCTAATTTTTCCAAGCCCGTTCCCTTGGCAGTGTTTTCGCTAGATAGTAATTATTATTACTTTATAATTATGAGAAGAAGAAGTAGAAAAACTTTTGTATATAATAGAGAGAGAAAAAAACTAAAAACGTTGTTACTCAGAAACGTTTAAATTATATACTCCAGAAAGAATTTTTCACAAAGATTCTGTAATTTGTGAGTCTTCCCCGAACACCAGCACAGTAAAACTTAAAAATAAATATTTCCTCTTTATATTAATATTATACTATTTTTTCTTGCCATGACCTTACTTTGTAATTGATTTTTAAAAAAATTAGGAAGTTATTAATACGATGTATTCATTTACGTACGTATTTTTTGTTTTTATTTATGTACGTTCGCGCCTAACATTTTACGCGTGAATCGGTCTGACAATTTCTTTTTTTTTAGAGAGAGTTTGTTTGGACTTGGTTACAATCATATACATTTTTTTAAACTTTCGTAAATTTCCAGACGTTCTTCAATTTTGCAACAATAATGTATTTTTATTATATTATACGCAATACACCGCAATATACTATGTTTTGAGGCTTTTATTCTAGAGATTATCCCGCAACCCTAACAGTTTTAACTTGTAATATATATATTATTCTAGCTGTACCACCGACTTCGTCCACGTGCAATAACGACCGAAAATAAATTTAAACAAAACTGTCGAAGGTTTTCGCATTTTTGAACTCTTGATCACGCCAGAGAAAAAAATCAAAGCGATCTCAGATTTCTTTAGAACCTACCGTTGAAAAGCTACAGCTGTTTAAAAAGTTTGTAAACTAAAACGTTTAAGAAAAGCGAACACTTTTTGTGTTACAACTCCTAATAAGCTATGCAAGCTACAGAATTGGTTCAGTGGCCATTTGAAAGAATTCGGCGAGCTGAATCCAACGAGTGTCTCAGTTTGAATTTAGGTGCTACCAGTCCAAAGTTATAAGCAGAAACATGAATAAAAGAGGGCGGAATAAACGTCATTGGTCACTAATGACGTCACAACTTTTTAACCAATTGACTTTTTCGAATGTGGATTTCTCCTAAACCTTCCCGTAGAAATGCTGAGTGTAATGGCTCAAACCATTATACCTTTATACCTTTAGCCGTTCTCACTGACAGACTGGCTCTTTATCTTATTACAGGCTAAAAAATGGTAATATCTAAAAAGGTGACTATTACGTACAAGTAAGCTTGAAAGAAATTTTCTATTCAAACAAAATATCTAGTTAAAAATTTACTTAACAAAATGTTAAAATGTAATAATACATGTCCACCCAAATGAAAATTAATCACCTAAATCCACTTGATGCACTACTGAAGTTAACTTAGTAAAGTCAAACATTAAAAATGAAGAAACACTTTTTATAAATTTACTTAACAAAATGTTAAAATGTAAT
>JAGFPH010000234.1:710351-729526 GCA_018207615.1 Philaenus spumarius | reverse complement strand
AAAATTAATCACCTAAATCCACTTGATGCACTACTGAAGTTAACTTAATAAGGTCAAACATTAAAAATGAAGAAACACTTTTTATATTGAATATGAAGCCGCCTACAAAAAAAGTCAAACCTTCTTTTATAAAATAACCAAAGCTAAAAACTAATAATAAAGGCTTCTTAAATTAAACATTTGCTTCCTTAAAAAAATATATGAAATTCGTTAAAAAAGCATTTTTGGTTTTAATTAAAGAGTACATATGTAAAGATGAAATATAAAGTTACATATAAAGGATCTTTATGGATTAATAAACAATATTTTCTTCTAAACCGACTTACAATTCTTTGTTTAAATGCAGACATTCTATGCACAGGAATAGAGCCAGCATATTTAAACGTAATACTGTTGCATATTGTTTAATTTCAGAATAATTACACAGGAAAATAGAGATTAAAAGCTTTCATTTTTGATTTCCGTGTACACTTTTGATAGTGTAATTGTAAATATAAAAAGGTAGTTTTGTCAAGTAATAAATTATTATTTTAATTACGCCTTTTCTGCAAATAATTTAATTCTTTTCAGTAATCTGCATGAAAATAAAAATCACAGAAATATAATAAATGGCATTCCCGTTACTTCCATTGTATAAACGGAGAAGGGAGGAAACTTTGCTCGTTTAGAACCACCCTTAGACAACAAAGTGGGTATTCTATAGGCCGTCCTATTACGTAATTTATAATCCTAACAAGTGTATTTTAATGTAATAAGACACAAATTAAACGATTTTCTTGAATTAAACATTACTTTATATACACTATTAACTATAACATAATTTGTGTTCAGGTCAATATGGATCAATAGAATCGTGTTGGTAGATTAGTAGAGAAACTAAATCATGAATTTATTAATACAGTAATACTAATAGTATATAATATAAGTAACTATGTTCTATTTAAAAAAGTATTGCACACATATTAATAAGATGATCTTCTGAGTTTGATTTTGCATAAAAGTTATAATTATTAAAATATATAAATATAAAAGAATAATTTAAATAGAAAAATAACTCGGGAATTTAATAATAGTAATATCAAAATGTCGAATTTTCAGAGTAAATTTAAAGCAAAATTTTGGTTGCTTAAAGGTGAAACGTAAAGTAAACAGAACAATAACAACGAATACTAAACACAGTATGTATCAATGCCATTAACAACCAACTAAAAATTCAACCATGTTCTTCTTCACACATCTTAAAGTGGTGTATAAAGGGGATAAGCGGAAATGTTTTCGTTTGTTTTTACTCACCAAGTTAAAAATAATCACTAAATTATTAAAACTGCAAGATAATATAGGCGGGTACTATATTTAGTAAATACTAAGTGTCTAAGTTAATAAATAAACATTAAAATATAAACTACTGAAAGGGTGCATCAGTTTCAAAATGTTAACATAGTCAGTCACTTAAACAAAATTGCTGACTTGCTGCTCCCAGTTGTTTTGACTTGTAATCAAACCTTCCAGTTAATTTAATAATCTTGGTATCTATATAGGCCTATATATAAGCGAAATACCACTCACTCACTCACTCACTGACTCACTCATCACAATTTCTCAAAAACTACCGAACGGATTGAAATGAAATTTGGTATGTAGCTTCCTCTAAGGCCGTAGGTGCTTACTAAAAAAGGGTTTGAAAAAATTCGAAATTTTAGGGGGGTTTGGGGGGATCAAAGTTATTAAATCACGATTTCTTCAAAACTACCGAACGGATTGGAATGAAATTTGGTATGTAGCTTCCTCTAGGGCCATAGGTGCTCACTAAGAAAGGGTATGTTGAAATTTCAGGAGGGGTTTGGGGGAATCAAAGTTACTAAAATCATAATTTAAGATCTTTTATTATTATGACAATAGTGCTTTTATTATTTAAGATCTATATATGTAAAAGTTAAATACCACTCACTGACTGAACACTTAAAAAGAAAACAATTTTATGTTAAAAAGACTGAAAATACCAACCACCACGGGCAACGCCGTACGGGTCAGCTAGTAGTATAATATTAATAAAGTTTATTAAGTAAATGTATGACTCAACAGCTCAACAAAAATCTACGTACATATATTCTTTTGTTAGCCATAATTTTTAAATATTATAATACACAAAAGCGAAATTATACTTCTTTTTGGAATCATTAACTTGAAGCTGGGCCTAGTTAATACCATTAATTTTGTCCTGCCATATTTTAATTTTGTCATATTTAAGTAAAATTTCACTCAGTGAATTTAAATATAGATGTCAGCGTCTGCTTAGTAATTTTGTCCACCCTCTCAACTCCAACTTGAGGTTTAGGAAATTGGTAAATGACCAGATGCTTATGAAATCTCGACTATTTTAATTTTGTATTGCGTTCCAGTACATCGCTTCAATTTGTAATACACCCGAGAGAGTCATAAAGACCTTCAAAAAGAGATATGGGTCGTTCTGGAGAACTTTCAAATTTAAACATAGGTAACGTCATTTTAAAGGTATCTTAATGGAAATAATTTAAAACAAAAAAAAAATGACTTACCTAGTTGCATTTTAAGAAGGTGGCGTATAAAATTATTGTGTTTGTATTTGATATAATTATAGTTAGACTATTAAACAATTTTACTAACACAAAATGTTACCAAATATTGCTAATGATACATATAACCTTTAAAACAATGTCCAACTTGTGCAATTTTCCATAAGTTTTCCAATATTTAATACAAATTTTGAATTTCGGGAAAATTAAAAAGCGTATATCTAAAAACATTTTGAATAACATGGTAATTTTCAACACTATTTGGATATTAAATTGAAGTGATTTTAAAGGTAAATATTTTTCTATGGTTACACTTTCGTCATATACCCAACCGTTTCTAATTAGCGGAAATCCGCTATTTTTTACGTTTAATACGGTCCTCATTTTTGTAAAAAGTTAGCGTATGAAGAAAAAGGGGTTGGCATGAGAAGCACATAGTGGTCTCCTCTAGTCATTGTTCTGTGTTATGAAATAAACTTGTGTTCTGTAAGTACTTTCTTTTATTCAACTAACTTTAAATTAAAAATTCTATGAAAAATTCCGTCTGCAGAATAGTCTATAAACACACAATGTACATGAAAAAGTTTTTCCTTTAAGTGTTCTCCAACTTAGAAGTTTCAGTTTTCAAAAGATTAAAAATTTAATGAAACTTTGTTTTTTAACAACTACAAATTATAGTTACCTATAAAATGATGAATTTGTCCGTCTTGTGACTTCTTTTATATTCTTAATTTACGCGTTTCGGGGCCGTGGTCCCATCATCAGAATGAAAAATGAAAAATCACTCCATTGGAGGTCGTTAAATGTTACAAAAAACACAAACACATAAAAGACACTACACACGCACACGTATAAGAACGACAAATATGGACCTCATTTGCGAGGTTAACTTTAGTAGCGCTGCGTTATCTACCGCGCGAGACACTGATGTACACAATGGAGCACTAGGGGTATACTGGAAGCTAAGAGGTGGGGATATCAGAAGTCCTATCTGTCTCCGGACTATGTTGGAACTCAATGGCCGTGTCATACAAGTAATTCGATTTAAAAAAAATAGTTGGTCGTTCAATACATTATTTGGGCTGTTCTTGTGTGCCTTATATATTTCGAACTCCTCTGACGCGTCCATAAATCTACCCTTCTTACAAATATGGAGAGGCTTCATGTTATGTTCGAAATTTGTTTTTTTCTCTGTTAAAATGAATTAGTCTTTATAATTAAAATTATTAGATCCAGAAATATAAATAATTTAATATGAGTTTGAACTTTAAACTTGAACAATTAAATACACACAATATTTTATTGACTGTAGTATACTTTATGTAGTATCCAATTACTTGCATTTACTCCTTTACAGCAACTACTGTTTTGCAGTAATACAAGACAAATTGATTTTGAACGTAGCAAATAATAAATAGACTAGATACATGCAAATGCTTTGTAATGTGCATTCCTCCCGCAAGTCCAATGAGTTTTCTGAATATGAATAAAATGTACTCTCAACCATTCCACAACATTTCCAGAAACCTGAACCCCTAGGGCTTCTGTAGATTGAAACAGAAATGTATTTGTGTGTGCCATTTAAATTGTGCTCCGAGATTGAACATCTCTATAAGTAGTTACTCTGGACAGTTAGTTTGAAGGATACAAAGTTATTACACTTTATATATTTAATGACTGGACTAATTATTACTATCTGTTGCGAAATTTTTAAATTATAAGAAGTTATTATTTATAACACAAAACAAGAAACCCTCTTTTGAAATGAGGCAGCATAAACTGATTTGATTAAATATGTAAAAGTTTAATTTGGATTTTTTAAATTTGAAATCAAACAGATATTTCATTCTCAAAACATCTGTCAGTGTAATGTTGCATAGGTGCAAAGGTTAACTTTAAAATACTGAACTAAACTGATGTCCCTGTAGAAAAACAAGTTATGCTTTTAGGGAATTCTGCACCGTTGTTACAGGACAAAGGAATTACCGAGTATACAGTCTTCGTTAATACTGTATATATATTTTATTAGAGATCTGTTAGGAATAATTGCATAAGAAAAGGCTTAATATTAGAATAGGCTTTATTATTATTATTATTATTACTTCTATTAGGAAGCAATGTAAAGCTAATAAATCCCAAGAAGAGAACCTGAAGTAGAAGCTATTGCGAAAGATATAAAAAAAGGGTCGCAATAGCTTAGACAAGCAAAATTCTAAGTTCAGTAACCTGAATGGTTATACATACTCTTGATGGACCAGTACTTTTGTGTGCCGAGCGGAGACTCTGAGGGACAGAGCTAGTTTTTCTGCGGAAGGGAGAAAACGTTGCTAGTCGGGAAGCGATCATTTTGGCTACCAGAATTCCAGTTTGGTGAATAGATAGGTGAACAGATTGTCAGATATCCATCATAAAAGTGTTTATGTTTCTTTTTGTTTAAATTAAAGTAGAGGCTCAATTCGAGCCTGCATTACACGAACATAGCTATTTCTTTGGGTGTTTCGTCTTGGTGTAGCATTGCCAATTTGATTTAGTTAGAATACCGGCAATAAAGATTAGTTGATTAGTGGTAAAAGAATCAGTTATTCATTTTAGTTTTGTTTGGAGAGATTGTAAAAAGAACAGTCTACCACTGAACCACTTGGTAATAAAATATAGTAAATTGTAAAACATACGGACTGGTTTATTTCTATGATTATACTCCTTGAACCTTAGTGATCCGTAACTTAGAACATTGGGCAGTTGGTCTGTGTAAATTTCCACCACCCCTAACAGATCATAACATTACTAGGGATGCCTGGAGCATAGAAAGCCTCATGGACTTGAACTCTACTGTTTCAATAAAATTGTTATTATTTATAAATAATAATAATAAGTTTACATTTTTTTAAATTCTAATTTTTAGTTTTTTTGTATTAGTCAATATTGTTATAGTTACCCAGAGCTAACGACTCGACGTGATGTAGAATATATTTAGCCCTTTTGTTAACTATTTTTTTTAAATTATTAGGCACATCATAATTTAAAGGGATTCCATCATATGTTCTTCATTTACCTGAGGGAACGCATTCACACATTCGTCAGTGAATAACTTGTTCTCACGACTACGTCTATAGTATGTCTTCATTTAAGTCTTACGTCTTTTTTCGAGGCATTTAAAATTATGTACATATTCGAGTAAAATACTACAAAAAAAGCGGCAGTTGTTAATAACAATTTTGTTTACTATCGATACAGTGAAAATCTTTTGAAAAACTTCACCGACCTGCTAGAGACACCCGCCTCAGAAACTACTCATTCTTACTCGCCACCTAGTGGTCGGTAACAAAACTATTTGTTTTCGTGTAGGCTTAAGTTCGAGCTCAGTTATTTGCAATTTTTAAGGTGTAGATGAATATGATCGGTCCAATAGTGTACTAGAAGTGACGTAAATGCAAAAGACGAGCTAAGCGAACACCTAAGAGAACTGCATCGCGTACAGTCCAAGAACTTGAAGATATTTTTTAAAAGAAACTTGAATAACTTTAGTAGAAAAGAGATATCAACTTGAAATTGAAGTGGTGAGCTCTTCAAATAACATAGATAGTGCCAGCAAAATGTTATTCAAATCGGTCCGGCAGTTTTGGAGGAGACGAATTTACAATATGTGCACGGAAGCCGGAGAAGAGGGCTTTGCCCAATAATATAGTTATTAGAAAATATTGTTTTATGTTTCGTAATTATTAACGATTTTGTAATCCTCTTAACCCTATAAGCGTCAGGCAACGAGAATTCTCGTCGATGCGTTTAAATCAAAATTGGTGCATCACAAATAATAGTAAGTATGTCATATTATATATCATTGTACTCAGGACATTTTAACGATTAATTTGATATATTGTTTATTACACTATGACTTATAACTATCTCACAAAAAATACACAAAAGTTCAAAACATGACAAAAGCGTTAGTCTGTCTCGTGACAGCAAAATATAAACGGAGTTTTCCTCTTATCTTAACATAGACTAAATATTGTCTGACAAACAGACAAACAAGTTAGTTATGTAATTGCATAGATCGAGACCTGTATATTATAGATTTATAATTAGGCTAAACAATTTTTATTATTTTTCCAAAACCTTTACTTTTGAAAATTTATTTATTTTAAAGTTCACAAGGCAAAAAAGTTTCAGAATATTTAAAAAAAATATTTAATCTGTATAGCAATGTTTTTCATACTTTTCTAAACAAGAAAATATATAATAGTATACACTTTACTTGAATAGGCTACATTATATAGAGTTTTCAATCTTTATAGGTAATTTTTTGCAAATTGCTCATTTTTGTTATTTTACCGAAAAATATATTTTGTATAGAAACTAATTTTTTTGAATTGTTTTATGTAAAGAAAATTTTGGTTCTACTTTTTGTACGACTTGGATTTATAATTTAATTTTTTTCTATTTTTTCAAGAGCCCTACTTTTGAAACTTTTGTTTACCAATTTAAATTGTTTTCCGTTCAAAACACAAAATAAGTTAGAGAAAAATTCTTCAACATATTTTATCTACACAGCAATATTCTTCATACTTTCCTGAACAATAAAATGTATAATAGTGTACACTTTACATGAATAGGAAAGTGCCTGACGCTTAGAGGTATATCTAGCAGTAATTGGCCTGACGCTTATAGGGTTAAATAAAATAGACTAAAAATATCTTTGTAATTATTAATTATCCTATAATCAATAAAAATTTATAAAGCAGAAACATATTCAATATTACGTTGAAAGTATCAAAGTCCCATGACAGTCCACTCCCGTCCTGGTTAGCTAGTTCCCACCCCGTGTGTTCTGGTCTTGGTCTGTCAACATTTTGTGTCAACAAATTACTTGCATTCATTTACTGTATTTACGTTTGTTTTCTTTTATCTTGTATTTACTTTTTAGTTCTGAGATGCGCTACGTTAGTTATTTAAGGTTATTGGTATAGTTTTAGTTTTATTATTTATAGCTTTCTTTCACATATGCCAAGAATTGTGGCTTATGTTCCTGTAGTTTTAGTCACTTAATAACGGGAGTTTATTCGTATCCCCGAAACGTCGTGTAATGATTTTAACACATAAATTATGGCAAATATCCGAAAAATCACTTATAACAGAATGCATGATATTGCTATAACACGATTACCGTTTATTCTGGGCATGTGATTTCATTATTAACGGAAGAAAGTACAATAATAAAAATGTTTTTATAGACAAAATCTATTATAAACGACACATCGTATTCTAGATTCAATAGACATTTTATTGCTTTATCTCATTCAATTCTTGAGAAACGTTTACAAGAAAGTGTAACGCAGTTTTTAAAGAAGTAAGTAATTTACTAATACCTACCTTCAAGTATATATATATTTCATATTTAAATCAAATTAAAGAAACTAAATGATTATAAGTAGAAAACTGCATAGAGTTACAAATGACTGTAAAGAGGATTGCTTACAATAATAATAAGTGTTATATGCTCAAAATCAATTAGAATATCTTTTACCCAACCAAAATATTGGGCCGGCAGTCCATCTAATATAGTAAATCTTAATGTACAACAATAATATATTTTGTACTCAATGTAACTATCGATTTTTCCTTGAGAGAAGAGAGCCTTGGCTTTATTGTTAAAGTTTTACTTTAAGTAGTTTAAGTTAGACTTAAGTACAGAACAAAAACTAAGGTAATTCACAAGAACAGCTTTTAGTGGACATGAAGTTTTCTTGTTATAAAGTAACATTACCTGTAACGTAATAAATTAGAGTCCTTTTATTTTCAAAACATCGGAAGTGCCGCAACATTTACTCGTTGACTGAAAATCCTTTTACAACCTGTAGTTTGTCGAGGTTTGTCCAGACCAAATACAACTACTGAACCTTAGTCCAGTCTGGTGACTTGCATATCAAAAATTAAGGAATTTTTCTTTTCAACTAAAGTAGGCCTACTATTCCTACAAAGATGGATATGTAACTTCAGTATTTTCAATGTTAATTAATAAATTTGATGCCCCCATTGCAATATCTTAGCTACAAGTAGGCGTAAGATGGTAATAGGGACATCAATGGAAAGCGCTTGATTTAAAATTCAGGTACAAATATAAAATGTCTGAAAACCACAAAATGTAATTGGTTATAGATTTTTTAATGCGGACGAAGTGATATTGTTTATGTTCTTATTGAACTCAAAAAGTGAGAAGAAAATAGGCATCAAAAATACTTCCCCTAAAAAGATGTACATTATTACAAAAAAAACACTGTGATTTTTTATATCTAAGACAACATTTTTCCAACTATTGATCAATGTAACCTATTTGCAATAGCATTAATGTAGAGAATAAACGCTGTTAATATTGTACTATTGAGTTTTTTTAGAAAATTGTATAACAACTTCAAAACAACAAAATGAACACAACTTTTTACTATTTAATAAATATAAAGTTACTGAATTTTAAAATAAATTTAAAGCTTCTCACATAGAAGAATTCTAATTCTAGCCACATTCACTCAAAGCCGAGAAGTTACATTAAATGTCATCTATTTATAATAATTAACATCTTGACAAAAAATAATATATTATATTTTAAATGATAATTGTTCCTGAAATGTGCGACTTTTTAGAATAAAATTAGAATATGAAATAAAATAATACTACCATGGTTGCATTTAAAACCCTTGTAAATAATGTTTCCATATTTCTTTTTAGGCAGTCCTGGTAAAAATCTATTTAATAGCGTTTACTGCATCTTCCCTCTTCAAGAAGGTAAGATACAAATTATATCCAACCCTGTATTTGAAGTTTCAATTGTACACATTAGACAGCAAAATATTCATGTTAAATCGTGGAACTGTCAAATTTACATAGCCTATTCTTTACTGCAACTTGAAACAACATTTAGTGAAACTCTAGTCATGCGATAATTTTTTTTAATTTGACAAAATCTAGATCATTATTTATTGCAAATTCAAGATGTGTACAAAGCAAGATATTGTTCTACAGACAATAAACAATTCATCGTATTTTAGACAACTCCAAATATTTGTGAATAAATATCTTCAAAGCTTCCTAATATCTATTCACCCTTCTTCTAGCTTCTTTAAAACGAAAAGAAGTAAAATCTAAAGAAGCTTTCTGCCCTTTGTTTAGTTGAAAAATGATAACAGACAATAAAAAATCTAATTTTAAACAGTACACTTTGATGGTGTGGATAAAGTGACATTTAACTGAAATGCAATATTGACCCGATTGCACACAGTGTCACAAACTGCAAAACTATGCAAATTTTAATAACGCTCGCTTTGCAAACACCGAAACATACTTTAAATTCAGTTTAAAATTTGAACCCTCGCTCTTCTCATTTATTAGGTTATGTTTGTTGACTTGTATTTGCATATAGTTCATAGAAACAACAGATGTCTCTTTAACTACGACTTTAAAATTTGCATCATTAATGTCTTTCCATTTTTGTTGAAACATTTTTGTTCGTTTTGGAAACATAACAAAACGTCGATGCACCTTTCATATTTAAAGAGCATTTGATAACATTTTACATTTTTAAATTATTTATATTAAATTACCAAAATTCAAGCTTCTTCACAGGTCCTTCTTACCTCTATCTTTGCTAATCTAATAGAGGAACTTATTAATCCGAACTGCAAACACTATATTGCCTTTGAATTGCCACTTTAAGAGATTTAATTTAAACTTATTTTAAAAAAGACTACCATTTGGAGTATTTAGGTTCACACAACTTTCAAATCAGAAAATTTGAAGAAATAATTCCGTTAGATATATCCAAAAACTACTCACGCTATACTAATATTATAAAGAGGTAAAATGTGTTTGTTTGTTTGTTTGTAGGGGGTAATCTCTGGAACTACTGAACCGATTGAAAAAATAGTTTTACTAATAAAAAGCTACACCATCCCACCATCCCTGAATATCAAAGGCTATAATTCATTTTGATAAAACCATTTTTTATTGAAATATTTGTAAATTTAGTCGGAAAAATCTTAGGTTAGGCCTAGACTGATGAACCAACACATGTATTTACATTCACTACCATAGCAACCAATTGAATAAAATAACAGATAAAAGAGCTGTTTGCTCCAATATTTCCATTAACACCTGATTTCCAACTTTGAAGCAATTATTAATTATATTTCTAACTTTTAGGTTAGGTTTTTATTAAAGTGTAGACCTGATTCTTGCTGGTTCTTTTAACCTTTATTATAACTGCTGTTATAAAATATAAGAAATATTTTGATTTGAACATTTTCATTATTTACCATCTTAGCTTTGGGGTTATTATTAATCCTACACCTTCATTATAAAGAAAACATAACATGTGTATTGAAGGTTCCAACGGGGTTGGCATGCGAAGCACTCAGGCGTTTTCCCTAGTGTATGTATAAACCTATGAAAAGATCCGTCTTTGAAGATAATTACTAACCTAGAACTTCTTTACCACGTCAAGACTGAACTTAACTAGACCAAACTTCAAAGATAGTGTTAGTATGTAAGAAGTTTAATAAGTAGTAATGGAGTTTGTTGTTTAATTTTGGAATGTTAGACAATTGAGATCAAACAGAAGCAAATTACTGCAGGCAACTTTAGCTGATATCTGGGGCACAAAAACCGCACCAAGATGTTTATCTTTTACAACTTGAACGCTATATTCAGGATAAAGGGGAATGCGGGATGAGGGAAGGCTTAATGTATTTAGTATAATTAGTGCCCCTATAATTGTAACTGGTTAAACCGACTACTGTCAAGTCAGGTGTAGAAATACTCACGCAGTACTTAGTACTTAGATCTTAGTAATGTATCTTAGATTCCATAGTCAAAGGTACTAGGATACAGAATGGTACATTTTACATTTTGTTTGACTTGATATTGGGCAGATTAAAAATTTAGTTCGATTTAATACGCCTACATATTGTATTCCTTAACAAAATGTTTAAAGTTCAAATGTTTCATTTTTTTAGTAAATAATGACAAAACCTTATTTGACCGAATACAATAATAAACGAATGCTCAGTATTTTTCTAAATACAGAACATAGTTTTCACACATTTTGTTGGTAAACAATAAACGATTTTTTTTAAATCACATACTTTTATTTCGTACAAACTAGCTTGAAGTAGTTACATTTTTAATCTCATTTTTCCAAAAATACAAGTTTTGACATACAAAGTTCAATATTCTCAGCGTGTACCTCATTAAATGATATTGTAGGTAGTTTATGAAAGGTTTTAAAATTTCGATCATAATAACACCATTTAAAGAATTTTAAACAAATTCCCTTGGATGTTGTTACGGTTAAAACAGTAGAAAAAATTGTATTAGAAAAACCTTACTTTAAAAAAAACCTTAAACAAAAATGGTTAAGATCCACCATTAACAGATAATTGTTAAATAAAGTTTTTATGAAATCTCATCAAAAACTTCTCTATTTGATTAGCGTTTAATTTATTTTAAGTATCTCTTTAGTTTAGTTGAGTGGCATATGGGTTTAAATTAGGGATTTTTTGGGGAACAAAATTAATTAAAAAAATTACGTTTTAAAATATTTTTTATAAAATTAGTTAAAATTGATGATACAAAATTTGAAAAATATTTTGAATAAAGATAAAACCCCATAATGATTAACAGGGACGACTCCAGCAAGTAATCATTTAAACAATCCATTCCTTAATTTATAGACATAAGCCTATTCGAAGAGAGCTTTTTGGAACCTTATTTTAAAAATCAAGTAAGAAAATAGCAGTTTCAATTTACCTATTTGAATTTGTCGTACATAAATACATGTTCTTTCAATTTTATTAGCTTTGATACTTATAATAATTAGTGCCCCTATAATTAAAAATGATTAAACCTATTATGATTGTCAAGTCAGGTTTAGAAATATTGACACTGTTCTTTTACAAATTGAACACAAATTACATATTTTACATTATTTACGAGTAGTACTGGATAGATTAAAGAAGAAGTTCGATATAAATTACTTTCGCATCTCTAGAGACACGGGTTATATCTGACTTCCTAAAAAACACAAGTCTTTTACCGCAGGCTCCCATCTGATTTCGTACCTCCAAAGCTTTCAAATTGCAAATCAAATCAATTCTTTAAATAACCTATCCATTATCATCCTTCGCAATGCATCAGTTAACAAATTCTTACAGATTTATTGAGTTTTACCTTATTTTGCTTCTTGAGAAATTTGTAAATTCAAATAATTTCTCAAGATTCTTTTATCTCCTAGTTCGCATTTCCGGTCAAAAGCTATTATCTTTTTCAAAAATCCTTAAAACTGTTTGACATGAAGATTTTAAAGTCCTGGTCTCATCACCATAAATAACTACTGGCCTATGGTATAATGGCCAATGAGTGAATAGGCCTACTTTAATTTATTTTACCTGCCTTAACGGCATCATACATACAATAATTTTAGGTTAGGCCTAGAAAGTAATTTTAAGTCTAGGCCTAACCTAAAATTATTGTGAGTATATTGCCGTTAAGTCAGGTAAAATAAATTAAACATACACGCAACAGTTTTAGGTTAGGCCTAGACTGATGAACCAACATTTTATGTTTATTAAATGGATTTACAATGAATGGACATTTAATTGAGTGTGTTTAACATCTTAGCTTTGATGTTATAATTATTTCTACATCTTTATTATAATACCATTAAACGTATGGAAACAGTAAATATTTGTTTAAAAACATTCTAATAATAAACGGTCATTGGAAGATTAAAATTATGTGTTTATATTGCCGTTAAGGCTAGTAAAAGAATTGAAGAAAAGGCGGGATGAACTTCGTTGCTGACGGAGGTTCCACAACCGCACACATTTACTTTTTTATTTTTTATTTATTCATTATTTTGAGTACATATATAAGAGCATAAATAAACAAACAAAAAACATATAGAAATAACACTATTATTAAAAATATAAACTTATCTAGACAAAATTTAAAAAAAACTAATCACATATTAGTTAGTATACCTAATCAAAACTTGTCTATTACATAAGGAAATAAATAAACAAGCCATATTACAGAAACAACACTAATCATTTAAAATAAATCTTAACTAGTCAAAATTTAAAACCAATTCCCAGTAAAACGCAAAATTGACATTTCATACAATGAAAATAATGCAACCTCCAAGTACGTTTACCCGTTTTTAACTTGTATAACTCAGACAAAACATAAAATAACATAATAGATTTTAGGGTTTTTTTTGGGAGCAGTTAAATAACTTCTTCACGTATTGCTAAACAATTTAGAAAAATCTAAATAACCATTCAAACTATAAATTACAATGTATGTCTAAATTTATAGACTTAACCATATTATACATACATACAAACATACACTCATACATAACTGCATATACACAGACATATACATGCATAAATACACACACACACAGACTCATACATATTACATTTTAAAGAAATTTTTATATCAAAACACATAACAATTTTCATTTAATACTCTAACATATACACACTTTCGCAAACATAGCTACATATATCATGCTCGGAAGCATTCACTATCATACAAATTTAAATAATTCATACACTTAATAACTAAACTAATATAATTATGACTTGTTTTATGAATTTTTAAAGATATCAGGAATGTTGTGATTAGTAATTACTTCACTTTGGTTGTTTTTATTTAATGTCAATGTCATTCAGTTTTACTAGTTTTTTACTTGGCGTGTACATAAAATATTATTGTCTCTTTCAAAATAATCCTTGAAATGGTTGTGGATTTTTTTTAAACAAAATTTTGTAGTATCGGTACCTTAAATTTAAAAATCTACTGTGTGACTTTTCGCTAACTTTCATAATTGAGTTGTTCTTTTCCAGTAACAATAAACTATTACGAGTGAACATTAGTTAGTATGCTCGAATCTACTCAATTGTATTAAAGGTTGTAACTTAAGCAAACTAGAAGAGCGCATTTGCACCACTTTGCTCTACTTTTAATTATAATTATTATATTAATGTACACGCTGACAATTGCTCAAATTGCTTCCGGAAAATTTCAGTAAAATTCTTGAATTGTCAGTAGAATTCAAAACACAAAATACTTTGTACTCCAGAAACTCTTTTTTAGTATATACGGTAGTATTTGTCTGCCTTATATTACTTCTAGTCCAGTGTGTAACTGTTATATGCATAATCACTCTTCAACATAGCGTAGTAAAAGCGTCATCACTCTTCCTCCCCCCACACTCTGCACCCACATTGCAGCGGTTTACTGAGATTTATAGAGGTTTGTCAGGGTACATTGAGGAAATCCAACCGTGTGGAGAGACAAAACCACAATGTCGCTTACAGTAAAAAATAAACTGCAGTAAAATACATACCGTAGTACTTAGTCCGTTGATATTTTTCAAAAATATGAACAGAAATATGGATTTGATATTTGCTATTTCTTAAAAGTGATCCTGATTTTATGGAATATATAAGCTATTATATTCCTCCCGTTAAATATGTTAAAGGAACTATGTGGATTGAAAATAATTTTGATTTGATTTGATTTCTTAGCCTCATTCGTTTACAATAGCATTGCTGCAAGTAGACATTTGTCACATATAAACATACAAAATGATAAAAATATATTTAGAACTAGTGGACCCGGCAATGCTTCGCTATTGCTTTATTTAATTTTAAGGGTAGTTATCAAATTTCATTCTTTTGACTTAAGTTATTGAATTGCAAATGGTGTTTATGTCAACAATTTATATAAACAATGTATATAAACAATATTTTAAACAGCATATATGTAAGTAAATAGATATGTAACAACCGATGTTTGAATTGAATTATAATACAGTAAGCATTTTTCGTTGATGTTGTTTGGCAATCTAACCTAAAAAAGCTGTTTTGTTTTTTGAAGAATAATAACCCGATTATAAATTAGAGAAATTGGTTGCAAATAAAAGTGTTTTGGTTCATTGTAGGCCTAACCTAAAATTATGTTCAGTTTTTGATCCATAACAGTTGTTTTATTTATAATAATATGCAACAACCGATGTTTAAATTGAATTATAGTAGGCCTAAGCATGTTTTATTGATTTTTGTTTGTGTTTGCTTTTAATTTGTCAATCTAATCTAAAAAGCTATTGGTTTTGAAGAATAATAAACTGATTATAAATTTGCTAAAGTTGCTATGGTAACGAATGTAAACAAACATGTGTTACTAAGCATTTTATACGAACAGCTGTTTTTGAGCGCTATGGTCTTGAGTCCATACAAAAGAGGCTGTTTAGTTTTTTCCAAATTTGAAACTTTTTCGGGAAACTTTTCAAATTTTTCTTTATATAAAAACCTAGTTCGGACTATTACGAACATTTTAAAACAAAAAATTACCAAATTGGTCCAGCAGTTCTCAATTGATGCGATTTCAAAGAAACAGCAATTCATTTTTATTATATAGATGCAATACAATACAAATTAATTAACATATACACATAATACGCATATAATACAAGTAATAAAATAAGACATACATAACTATATAAACTATTTCACATCATTCATACAGTAAACATAAAACAACGAAATATACTAGGGGAAACCCCTGCGTGCTCCGCACGCCAAACCCATTGGAACCATACACATAATCATGTTGTTTTCTTTATAATAAAGGTGTAGGATTAATAATAACCCCAAAGCTAAGATGGTAAATAATGTTAAATTTTCAAATCAAATTATTTCGTATAATAATAACCCCAAAGCTAAGATGGTAAATAATGTTAATTGTTCAAATCAAATTATTTCGTATACTTTATAACAGCAGTAAAAAGGTAAAAAGAACCAGCAAGGCTCAGGTCTACACTATAATAAAAACCTAATCTTAAAGTTAGAAATACAAATAATTGTTTCAAAGTTTGAAATCAGGTGTTAATGGAAATATTAGAGCAAACTGCTGTTTTATCTGTTATTTTGTTCAATTGGTTGCTATGGTAATGAATATAAACACATTCAAGAAATATGTGTTTTTTCATCAGTCTAGGCCTAACCTAAAAAAATTTTCCGACTAAATTTACAAATATTGAAATAACAAATGTTTTTATCAAAATGAATTATAGCCTATGTTACTCAAGGACAGTGAAGATTTTTATTAGTAAAACTATTTTTTCAATCGGTCCTATAGTTCCAGAGATTCTCCCTTTTTCAATCGGTCCTATAGTTCCAGAGATTCCCCCTACTTACAAACAAACAAACAAATTTTACCTCTTTATAATATTAGTATAGATTTAAAGCCTAAGGTACTCCTCCAACGAGTAAAATACCCACCTTACAAGGACAGCCGTACGTTTATTTTTAAAGGCTTTAATGCAAGGCTCGTCCTTTATATTGTCTGGCAACCTGTTTTACAATTTGAGACCAGAAAGGGGCACCCCGTCCTCGAACAACTTTAATCTGGGTATTAAAGCATTTCATGGAATATCCTTGCTTGTACTGATCGACACCCATTTACAGTTATTGCTTCTAAAAAAAGTAGGACATTCAGGATGTATATACAGGGAAGAGTTAACAATTGTAATTTCGTAAATGTATTTCTGCAGGATTGCTTGCCTTTTAAATTGCACAGTTTGCTTTAATTTTCTTTTGAATTAAGAAAAAATGTTTCCAGACTCTACCGAGTTCCCCCACAGAGCAACACCATATCTGAGGTGAGAGTACACAAATGTAAAATATTCTGTTTTCCTGACTGGAATTACGAGAAATATTAGGTAGTGGAAAACAAGCTGAATTAAGTTTATTTGAAATAAAGGTAATATGATTGTGTTTTCTAGTTTATGCTTTCATCAATTACCACTCTCAGAAATTTTAACGAGTCTTTATTTGGTTGTGAATGATTAATTGAAATTTTGTCTTTTAATTGTTTACAACTAAACTGCATTAACCGAGTTTTATTTTTACTCAGTTTTAGATCATTTGCCAAAAGTCCATATTCCGCCATGATCAGTGATAAAGTAACCGACTTTTCTAGGTTTATATTATACTAGGTTATATTATAGTTTCATATTTTACACATGCACTGAGTTCATGCTTACATTAAAGTATATGTTCTGAGTTGTGTCGTTATTAACTTTCAATAATATTTGTATCTTCACTTAATTTTTAATTCGTGCACTTAATATTTAAACCTATCCATTAGCTGAAAACATATAAATGGAATTGGTTACTACAATAATTTCCTCAAGGAAAATTTGTGGTAACTACTAATATTGCATTTATTCTATTTGAAAATTCAAACAAATTGAAAACAAATTTCTTTATATCAATGTACAGGTATATATTTACTCCGATGGCCTCAAAACTTATACTATTACAATTAATTATACATGAGAAATGTTATTTAATACCAAAAATTGTAATTGTGTGCTCAATACCACACGGGAGGAGTGTGATATTTTTGTTAATTAACACAACTTACAAAATGAGGAAGCGCAATGTTTATTTTTTAACACAACTTACGAAATGAGGAAACATAATGTCCATTTCAGAGGTATTACTAACTAAACTATACATTGTATTAACATTAACAGATTGAGGGTCTGCTCCAGTAAACGAGAAAGCAACAGGAAACGCACTTCCGGTATCACTATATCCCTATCCAAACAGTGCAATTTCTTGCAGCTGAACGCTTTGACATTGCCTCATTTCAAACCATTTTATAAGCCTATCTTTTGTAATTGAGCGTTGAAAAAAAAACTGAATATTCTTTATAAAATTTCGGATCCGGCTTGCAAATTATTTTTCATTATTAATTTTGTATTGTGTTAGGAAAAAAATCTTAACTTTGTACTTACTAAATGTCAGTTACTTGACAAATGAAAGAAATTTAAAAAAATGTAAATTACAAGACGGATGCGTATTGTGACTGTGCTTAAAATGAGACCTTGCAAACAATTTTATGATAAAAAGTAGACGCAATAAATGGTTTGAAATTTAACATTGCTCTTATGGGATAAAGATCCATTTTATTTTTACTGGAGCAGACCCTTAAGCCTATGATTTAGGACAATCTGTTACACTTATATACCCAACTCAAATAAACTAAATTAGCAATGCGATCGTATCCTAACTGGCTAAAGCGCTTGACTATTGGGATGGACTCTACTGGTTCGAATCTCGGCGAGACCAAAACTTTTTTCAAACAGATGGAATGGAGCGTTTCACATTAGGAGCATTTCACAAAATGCATGGTGAAACGCGTGACGGTAAAATCCGATTCACCCCCAGCAACAAGTAAACTATATACTCTGCTGTACACATTTTTTGGACGTGGTGCACCTATAGAAGTTTACACTTCAAAAAAAGTATTTAAAACTGAGCTAAAGTTATTCACCTTATATATAAAAAAAAGTGGAGTTAACTTCGATTTTATTCCAATTAATGTTTTTTTGGAAAAGAATTGAATTGAATTTAAAATATATATTTCTTTAAAATAAGCGTCGGATATCTCATAATCGTATAGCTTACTTCGGCTCCTGTAAGGATTTGTTAACCGCTGAAGTTCCCTAGGGATGACTGATGATCCCTTTCAGCTGACTCCAAGAAGAAGATC
>JAGFPH010000234.1:653855-685781 GCA_018207615.1 Philaenus spumarius | reverse complement strand
GTCGCTTTTACACTGAATGAACAGGCAATGAATAGATTATAAACAGATAAGAATTTAGGATAAACATGGCTACATCCCTGCCAATGTGAAACAAGACAGCCAAAAATAAAATGTACCGTTATGTGTTAATTACGTTTGTGTGTTGTGTTGTGTTTTTTAAAAATGGTTTTATACTTGTTGACGACCTCCATTGAGTGATTGAATATTTTTGTACGGCTTGAAGATGAAAACTTAGTGTTTTTGAAACCGCGGTAGCCTTCATAAGGTGATATTTGGACCACGAGACGGTGTACTGTAAGTACAAATTTCTTATATTATATAAACATGTGGTCCGGTGGCTATAGTACATTTATGATTTTAGGAAACAAGACCTAATTTGGCCACACTGTCTCTGTTTCAAACGCTGTAACTTTGTATATTGAGAAGGGGCTTGAGGCTACAATCTTATATGTTTTATGGTGTGAGGCTAATTTAATTTAATATAAACTCGTTCTTGCTTGTAGGCCTACACAAATTTATATCTTATTCTACTTACGTACATATCAATAGATAGTTTGAATTCTTAAATTCACATAACTAATAGAATATATTTAATAATAATCAATATTACCTTATAGTTTGGTACGTCAACTACCAAACTACCAACGTACCAAACTAAGGTAATATTGATTATTATAAATTAATATACTAATCCGTAGACTAAACCATGGAATTTAATCGAATATAATTTGATGATTTTGACTAAATCTAAAATAATTTCGCTTTCATTTGTGAATATTTTTTCAGCCATTATATTTTTTTGCTTTGTGCACATATAGGCCTATTGGGCCGTATGAATAAAACTAGAGCAAATGCTCGTGAGTATGAGCACTGAGTAAAAGTTTTTGCTCTTGAGTAAAATGTCTGAGTATAAGCAAATGCTCATTTTAATATGAATAACCAACAGCTGATTTCAACTATGAAATAATACAAAGCATAAAGGTTATGTTCGAAAATTTGAGTACTGGGTCTCTGTTTTATAAGAATAATTATTAATACAAATGTATTATTACTAATAAATAATTATAACTATGTCCAGTTCTGGAAATTCAGACTTCGACTGTGATTTTGAAAATGGTAAAGGTAATATGTCTGAAAATAGTTCATTACTTTTTTTTACAAAAACTCTGAAAAAGTTTCCAGAGCTCTTAGAAAAATCTCAAGTGCCTACAATCATGAGGCGCTAAAAAATCTCACTAGTGTTTACCAACAAAATGTTGGTAAACCTATAACCTCAAAGCAAATTAAAAAAAAGCAATATGAAAAGTTGATTGAAGACAAAAACCGACAGAAATAAAACTGGAAACAGGCCTATTAAGTTGAATTCATGGGAAAAGATATTAATGGAGTTGATGCAAGCCGATTCTAACCCTAATATAGTTCAAACTCCAGATAAGTGTAATTTATTTACTATTAGGCCTAATACCAAACTACAAAATAGAAAAAACATTATTTTCTAAATTTTCCTTTAGTTTACTTTTACTATGCCTATACAGTATTATAAATTTTAATAATAGGTCTACCGACCTAAATTTATTCATGGAAAAGTAATATTGTAAATTTCATTTTTCTTACAGGGGCTTTGGTATTTGGAGTAACTAGTCCTGAGCAAGCAAATATTAGACCTACTGAGAAAGAGATCCAACAAATTTTTGATTCTGCTTCAAAAATATTTGATAAAAAGAAAAACTAAAAAGAAAAAAATGTTAACGGGCAAATATGAAACAGATGCCGCAGTAGCTCAAAGTGATTACTTTAAAAGACAGTTGCTTGAAATTATTAATATAGACTTATAAAATAAACATATAATTTTTTAATAAATTTAAATTAAATTTTATATAATTTGTTAAAATGTACAAATTATGGTTGTTTAAATCTTATTTATTTATGTATTTTTTGTCTGGTTTGTTTGAGGATTAATATATGGTGTCATCATAAGCCATGGTTCAACACCATAGCCAGAATCACCTAATAAAACACAATTATTAAAAGTTCTTAGTTTTGCTCTTACATTTGAATTTTTTCAAATTCTGGCACCATGCACCGAACCAGGCCAGCTAGGATTAATGCTTGTAAAGTATTCTTTAGCATTACATGCGACTTGGACATTAAAAAAGCAAAACCGTTTTAAAATCTTAACGTGTGTACAGTCCACTACACCAATACACGAGGGAAATTTAAAACGGTTTAACCACTCGGCCTTTTCAATATTTATTTCTTCTTGAGAACACGGAAATTTAACCCAAAGGTGAGCTTTCTGATAGCATTTGAAACGTCATTGATGGTTTTGCACACAGTAGATTGATTAAGGTTAAGTTCATTTGCAATCCTTGACTGATATCCTGGATTTGCCTGTACCGCAAAAATATTTGCATCCTTTGTTTGGAGGTTAAAGCGCCACCACTTGTTTCTTCACTCAGACCCAGAAAATGTCCACTAATCCAAGCTAAATTGCCTTCATCAAAGCGATATAATGTTTTATAGTTTCTTGTTTCACAACATAAACGAGGCTTGTACACTTTTTCACGACGCAAATTAATTGGTAACTGTGCCATTTTAAAATTTGAGTCTACAACTGACCAGACTCAGGTTTTCAAGAGCAATTGCTCACACTTTGGATTATTTGGTTCTTTTTATTCATACAGGGATCGGGAGCAAAAGCTCAGACTCAGAGCAAAAGGTGGCATTTGATATTTTTGAGTAAAAGCATAAGCAGTTGCTCATCTGTATTCATTATTATTAGAGTATTTGCTCCAAAAAGTTGAGTAAAAGTATTTGCTCATTTTTATTCATACGGCCCATATTATGTCTTTGAGTATAAAAATCATGATAAACAAATATGGCTGCCGTTTGTTGTTATTTTCACCTAACCTAAATATGCCTTTACTTAAAATTGAGTTAACAAAGTAATTGAGAATTTTAATATAAGATAATAAATAAAGTTTACAGTGTCTTGTGTATGGTTTAATTGGTTGTGTGATATTTAATTTATGTAATTTGAGTGTTGTGATACATCTAAATTGTGTACAGTTGAACCAGGCTTACAAAGTATTCTAACATTTTCTTTTAACATTTAACCTGGTCGTCCACTAGGTCGGTAGAGAGGCGCAACGCGGCGTGGCGCAGCGGCTTCCCCACCATTCTGGTCACCTGATATTCAGTCATAGTTTGACAGTATTCAAAGTTGCAACGAAGCAGAAGTTAGTTGAAGCAGAAGAAGAGAAAGTAAAAAAAACATAAAATAATGTGGATTCATGAAATTAATTAAAAAAGACTCATCTTTGGAGAATATCATAATCTTTTCCAGATCTCTTGAGAGATAAGAAAAAATGTAAGGAAGGGAGACAAATAATTTTTTGTTAGTAATGAATCCACAAAATAGACTTACCTTTGAATTACGACACGTGCAGAAAGACTTTGAAATGACTGTAGGCCATATGCCGATATGAGAGTTGGATAGGTACGAATTTTGCCGAGTACAGTCGAAGATATCCGAACCCAACAAATTCAAACCGCGACCTCGTCGACTAGGTCGATAGAGAGGGGCGGCGCGGCGCGGCTTAGCGTGGTACCAACCTACAATAGTTTTTCAATTAATCGAAAATGTTGCCACGCCTTGCTCCCCTTATAGACGAAGCCTTTATGTTAAAATTTTAATAAATTTTCTTTTTTCTTGAAAAAAATACTCTTCTAATTTTCCAATTTAAAAATGAAATTAACTAATTATTGCCAAATCTTTGCTCTAAACAATAAACCATATTAGGTTGTTCTAGCTCGTAAAGTTTTTAAGTAATATGATTCTAAACAAAATCATTATTTCGTCGTAAATAAATTTTGTTCGAGAGCGGTAGTTTTCCGCACCGCGCCGCTCCGTGCTTCTTTACCGACCTAGTGGACGACCAGCTTAAAGCACGTCTTAAATATTATTATTATTTTATGTACATTTTATTAAATTGTTCTTTAGGTTATTATCTTTCATTTGGGATATGGAATATTTAACTTAGTAATTTGGCGATCTAGCCTACTTATACCATTTGATTAGGTTGCTTTGGTCATTGTACATTATTTATAGGTTCCTTTAAATTCAGAGTGTTTGTACCATTGTAAACTGTTGATGAGTGTACCTGAACGCTGTGCCTACGTGATCAAGTGCCTTCCTCTGACTTCGCAATAACAAGAAAATTCGTACGTTTGGGCTACTGCTATCCAGGGAAATTAACCAGTTACCAACAAACTTTCTACAACTTTCTTCAAACAAGCTAAAGTTTAATTTAACAACTTCTGAAGGATTTGGAATTGGTTCGATTCAAGTTAAATTTTGTAATGGAACACAAGTCTAACACAAATGAATTATTGTAGTACAGGAAAAAAGAAAGAAAGAGAGAGGATAAAGAGAAAGGTGGAGAAAGAGTGGGAGAGAAGGGGTCAAGATTGATTGATTTAAAGTCTTTATTTAGTCCTCTTTCCATTTACCCATTAACATTCTTATATAATTATACACTATACTTGAGCCAAAAACAAAAAGGATTTCGCTGCAGTGACACCTATATAATTCGAACCTAGGTAATCCGAATATCCGATAATCTGAACGCACATTAACCTACTTTAAAACCATTAAAATGTACAGTATTCTCATACAATGTGTTCCAATGTTTTAAATATAAGCTCCCTTGTCATTTACCGTACCGTGCTTTTCCAGACCTGTTAGGTACATACATATTACACTATCAAATAAACATCAAATATGTTTGATCAAAGATTTTTCATCAAAGAAATTTGATAAATTTTTCACGAAATAATTGTTTATCAAACTTTGATGAATGTTTGACATGTTGTAAACTTTAAAAAAAATTTCAAAAAAGAATAAGAATAAAGTACTAAAATATTAATACAGTACGCATCTTTTAGGTAACCTCTTAACCTCAAAATATACGTTTTTTCAGTTTTTATATATTATATTCTTTGTGTTCCTTTCCTTTTATATTTATAATACGATGGCAAAATTGACGTGGCGTGTTGAAGCTACGAAAAATTTAATTTTACAATATGAAAAAGAAGAATGTTTGTGGAACATTCACACGAATGGCTATAAAACAACAAAATAACAAATTACAAATGTTTTGCAGTCTGTAATATTGGGGTTGGGGTTGGCAATATAAGCTTAACCTATGTTTAAGTTTTTTGTAAAACAATAAAGAGACTTTGATTACGTTTACTTTATTGCAAAAGTATATTTACAAGGTTTGTTTTTGAAATCTTAAAACCCATTATAATACGAGTCACAAATCTTTGTCAAAGATTTCATCAAAGATCAAGATCAAAGATAAAAGTTTGACCAAATATTTTACGATTAACTTTGATAGTGTAATATGCCCCTTATTATTTCTAGACCATTTTTGAATATAATTAATTTATACATTTGTGTATTAGCCACATTTATACAGGGTGATACAGAACTATACGGCAATGTGTCGGTAGCTCATTATATCTAAAAATAAGAAAAAAGTTCATATAAATGTAGACCCTAAAACGCTTTGTTTTCCAGATATACGCCATTTTGTTTTTTTTTACAAAATAATTCCAGAGAAATGTTTGACTGATTGAGTTCTAACTTGGCATGACGTTTAACCTAACAATGATATATCTCGAATAAAATCAGAGATTATATCCGATCATTCGTTTCAAAATGGCAGCTGTTTGAAACTTTCAAACCTAGATTACTCAAAAACTATTCATTTTAACAAAAAATGTCAAGACACTTTTTGTAGCCCTTTTGGTTCCCTATCGGATGGTGTAACTGTCAAAACAATCGGATGAAGGATAATAGTTAAATTATGTCTAATAATTGGTTTGTTCAACCCGGAATCCTATATCAACACAATAAACACAAAAATATTGTATGTACATATGTTATTATCTTTAACTTAGCTAAAATAATAATAATAATAATAAAAATAGAACACATACAAATAAAAAACATAAAAACTCTTACTTGCCTGATCTGTTTTAGTACCGGTAATCGCTAATTTTATTTTATTGTTGTATTCAAACTCGACAAACATACGTTCAACTTCTGGTTTATATTAGTACTTGTGTAAACCAATGAAGAAGAAGAAATCATGGATGAAATCAAAATAAAGTCTCACTTTAAGTGCATATCGCGAGACCGTATATTTTGTCTCACCCAAAAAGTGCTAGGTGCGCCTAAACAAGTTTTCACTTCAGCAATTATTTTAAGCATTTGAATCAATAAAATAGTGGCATAGCTAAAGAGGGGGGAGGGTTCAATACCGGTAACTTAAAAAAATGTAAATGTAGTCAAACTGATTTTTATTATCAAATGGATTAATTGGAAAGAATTGTTATTGTGTTAAAAACTTCACAAGTATAAGTGTGAAATTCTTAAATTAGGTTCTTGGCACATATATTTTTATTTGAGAATCGTTGGCAGATTTTGTTTATAAAAAAAAAGAAATCTGTACTCAAATCAAATCAGATTTATTCCACAATATATGCACATTTACAGTTAATCAATATGACTTAACAACAATGAAATTGAATTGCATAAATTTAAATAGAACGTGTAAATTGGATTTTTTAGAAATAAATGTGTATTGTAACAATTTTTTGGATTTACACTCTCGAACGAACTATTGTTTAGGAAAATGCTAGTATAAAAAGGATTAGTTCATTTTGAAAAATTATATTCATACGATCATACATAAAAATAACGATGTCTAATCTATCTTAATCAAAGTTAGCTCAACTTCATTATTTACTTAGAAAAACGCATTAAATGTAAAATGTTAGCCTATACATGGCAGAGCAGCTACAGAAACTTAATAAACTTGAAGTTAAAGGGCAAAACTTTCACATCTTGCTAAGACATATGACCAACTTAAGACAACACCATAACACTGATTTGAATAAAAAACCCGAACCACAAAACAAGGAATAAAAACAATAACTAAACAACTAAAATTGTAAGTTTTTTTTTCGTAGTGTTAAACACCTCTGAGGATGATGACCGTGTCATCGAAATGTACATAAGGGTAACGTATTAAACATAACTTACAATTTAGTTGTTTAGTTATTGTTTTTATTCCTTGTTTTGTGGTTCAGGTTTTTTATTCAAATCAGTGTGATTTTGTCGCCACAGTGCTCTTTTATTTGTTTAAACAACAACATAAGACAAATATTCACTTAAACTTTACTTTTCAGGCTTTACCTGACTCAAAATCATCGATTAGCACATCTAAATCCAATTTTCTTACTTCGTCATGTTCAATCGAGATTATCTCAAGATTTGTCAAACGATCTTGTCCCATTGAAGATCTTGTAGAAATGCTTGAAATCTTTTTATTTTCAACTTGTAACCTAGTAGTTTAAGACTAGCCGGTGTGGCCAAATATCTTAATTGTTATTTTATCTCCATATATATTTTTGAGTAATTTTTTCAATATTCTTAGTATCAAAATCAGGTGATACCTATACATTGACGATTAAGCAAAACAGTTGCGGCGGCGCGGCGAACCCTTGCCACCCGCTTGCTACACCACTGCAATACTGCAATATTAAGTTTTCCAACACAAGCAATGTTTTTTTTTAATTCCTATTTCTGCAAGTTTAGTATGCCATGTTTTCACACATTACATGCATTTTACTATATCTAAAAACTATTTATCTTACAGCTCTGAAATTGTTCATAAGTCTTTAGAATACAGCTACCTAAAGCACACAAATTGATATTTTATTTAAGTTAGTGGTTTATTTTAAAACAATTTGTATTTATACACTTTAAATCCTACCATTAACATCACAAAATGTGTCAACTTATTATATCACAGTTAGTCTGCTGCTGGCATGTCGTTACTGCTCCATATCTGTACAGAAAAATAAATCTGTCTTTCTCGCCTTAAAAACATACTGTGAACTCTGGTGGTAAATAGATTTAATGTATCTAAATTTAACTAACCTCTTAGATGAAAAACGACTACATGCACTAGTCAACTCTTTGTTTTCCCCAAAACTACTAATTTTGTTTTTCAGCCATCAACTGTTCTAAAAACAATGTTGTAATCCAGATGTAGGTTCGACCAAGAAGTAATATTTTTTGCGTTCTATTTATGTTAATCGAACAACTAAAAGAACCTACCCAGTAGGCCCACTGTAAAAGAGCCAATTACTAAACGTAAATATCTAATTACTAACTGATTAGTTTTGTATGTGATTATACGTAAATTGATATAGCTATGGTAAATGGGACATCCTGTAGACCTGTACATAAAATTATTTATCGTATTTTGTATTGAAATTCGGCAATCATTGGTTTTCATTTTTGTTGCCAGCGATCCCGTTCGAGGGAGCTTCAAACGGATTTTACTGATTTGGAATCTAGAAACATTTATGTAGGCCAAAAGTCTGTTACAGAAATTAATAGCTTGAAAGCAGCTGCAGCTTCAAAAAACGAAACTGTTGCTTCTATAAATATGCAAATACAAGTCAACAAACAAAACCTAATAAATGAGAAGAGCTAGGGTTAAACTGAATTAAAAGTATGTTGCGGTGTTTGCATACCAAGCGTTATTAAAATTTGCATAGTTTTCAGGTTGTGTCATTCATTATACATTTACAATAAACCAGTCATGCAAGGCACTGTGTGCAAACTTATACATATTTCATCATAGTTAAATGTCACTTTATTTGCAATGTCGAAGAAATGTTGACGTTGTTTAAAAATGCACTTGTTTCTTGTAACTTCGCTTTTATCCGATGAATTAGAATAATAAAGTGAGATAACATCGATCAATATCTGAAACGATCAGGGTAGCTCAGTTGGCAGAGCATCACGACGGAAACGTGAAGATCCCGGGTTCAACTCCCGGTCTTGGTCTATGTTTTTTCATTTATAATTTAATTAAATATCCCTTCCTGAGGAAGTGTGTAAGCGGAAAAAAATAACAATAAAATATTAATAATAACACCACTGTAAGCTGCAAAATAAGAATTGTGATTTTTTTCAATGTCGTATACACGAGGTATTCAATCCGTTAATTCAATAATTGCAGTAAAACCGTACAAAAGAGATAACATCGATCAATATCTGGAGCGATCAGAGTACCTCAGTTGGCAGAGTATCACGACGAAAACGTGAAGGTCCCTGGTTCAACTCCCGGTCTTGGTCTATGTTTTTCACTTGTAATTTAATCGAAGAAAACATCTAGCCCAGCTATATAGCTCTGCTAGAAGTGACATCTGAAGAAAATGTTCAACGGATTCAAGATTCTTTCACTCGAAGTCCTACGAAATCGACATCTCGAGCAGGTATTAAACTTGGCCTTCCAAAGACAACCGTATGGCGTGTTCTAAAAAAGATATTTCATTTCAAACCATACAAATTGCAGTTATTATATGCACTTCGTCCTAAGACTACAACAAAAGGTATGAGTTTTGCGCTGATATGCTGATGGATATGGCAGAAGAAAGCTTCTCTGATCATTAATTTTTTTCTGATGAAGCCACATTTCACATTTCCGGTAAAGTTAATCGTCATAATGTACGAATTTGGGGAACCGAAAATCCCTGTATGGTTGTTCAACATGTGAGAGATTCGCCAAAATTTAATGTTTTCTGCTCCATCTCTTCAGTCAAAGTGTATGGCCCTTTCTTTTTCGCAGAAAAAACTGTGACAGGAACAACATATTATTATTGTTTATGTTCGCCATACCGACTATTGTTTATTAAATAAACTTGTTGAACTTACCGTCCAATAGTCCAATTTTACACTAAATTGGCGTCGTTGGACGTGTAAAATTGGACTATTGGACGGTAAGTTCAACAAGTTTATTGAACAACATATCTTGACACTCTAGAGCAATGGCTGTTCCCTCAATTAGTAGAGGACTCAGATAACTTTATTTATTTTTTATGCAAGATGGTGCACCTGCACACTTCCATGAAATCGTTCGAACATTCCTAAACAACATGATTCCAAATCTATGGATAGAGAGAGGAGGAGAGGATCTCATTTTTCGACCTTGGCCTCCCAGATCGCCAGACCTCACTCCATGTGATTTTTATCTTTGGGGCTATATCAAAGACAGGGTTTAAGTCCCACCTTTTTCTGCTTCGCTTCAAGAACTCAGAGTACGCATAACGGAAGCTGTGGAATCCTTTACTCCAGACACTTTGACCAATGTATGACGAGAAATGGACTACCGTTTTGATGTATGCCGTGCTACACATGGGGCGCATGTCGAATGCATTAAACCTCAGTAAAATAAACTTGAAATATTCCTCTGATTATTTATATTTTTATATAAACTTTATTTAGCGAAAAACTTATTATTACACTAGAGTAAATTCTCTTTGAAAAAGATAATTTTTAATTTGTTTATGGTTTATAGATTTGGAAATAATGTTGTGGGAAAATAAAATATAATTTTAAAAAATCTAGATTTTCGGCTTTATTTGTAAAGTTATTCAAATATAAAATACATATTATATAGGAAACATTTCTCATTATTTTACATTTTACACTTGAAGGAATATTTCTTCAAAAAATATCTCCATCTTCATACAGTCCTCCATTCAGTAATAGACCATTTGTACAGGTCCTTGGCAGTTGGTGCAAACAGAGCTGCATTTCATCTCCCCATACAAGTACCTGTGTATTTACAGAAAATGGAACTTGAAACATAATCGGCGGCTGGAGTATCCAAGGTTTTTATTGGCTTCAAAGTGCCATCCTCCCCTCATCACAATCCCCAATGCTCTGGTGATGTGTTCCCCAGCCATTCCTGTACTTGCAAGTACACTCTGAAGGAGTGCTGCTTTTACAGATCATTTCGTTGGAGGGCGTGAGGTAAGGTCATAGTTTTTTTGTTGCTTTAATAAATGAGGAATATCGATGGTGGTTTAGTTCACCCTCAATCAAGTCCGCGCCATATATTGCAAGGAACATCTTCTCACCTGCTACTGATACCGCCTCATGTGTCGATGATGAGTCATAGAATGTGGTTGCTATGTCCTTTAGTATGGTTTTTGTTTCACTATTGTTGTTTTTCCTTTCCTAAACATAGCAGAGGTAGTGACACATCCACTGAAACTGTGAAGGAAGAGAATTGTATTACTAAATTCAAGTTTTTGTAGTTCCTGAGACAACAAAAATCTGTGTTTGTGCGTTTCCCCATCCAGGCTTGATGAAGAACATATTGTCAGTTGCTGGTGACAGTGCTATTAGCAAAACTATTAGGTTGACATCCCACCAACAACAGCAACTGTTTGATCTAGAGGAGCTTTGTCAGTAACACATCCCACGATACGAGTGTCAGCGTCACCAACAGCAGCTTTCAATTCCTGCTTCAATCATTAGTTGTGAAAGCAAGCTAATCAGCCTAGTATATTGTACAAGACACTCGAATGAGTAACTATACAAGTAATAAACTTTCCCTCCTACCTGTTTGGACAGTTATACAAATTAATAAGCCAAAACCCCAGATTTTTAAATTCTTTCAAAAAAACTCTCCAAAAGATTGGTCCAACAAGATAGTCCAGCCGAAGCCAAGCACTTTATAAATAGTTTAAAGATTTTAAAATATTACATAAAACTAGCTGACCCGGCAAACGTTGTTTTGCCATATAAATAATTTTCAAGTAATTTCTAGTGTAGACAAAAAATAGCTTAATTATTGTATGTGTGTAAGAATGTGGTATATGCATGAAATAGGCATGGAGCGCTGTGAACGATGAGGGAATATATAAATAACAAAAGGCAAACATTATTTTTAAGTTATTATAATTTATTCATCCCCACCCCCCCCACCCCCTTTAGGGGTTGGTGATATTGTAAGAAATGAATGTACCACTTCTGGCCCGACCCGGCTTTGCACGGATAAACAAATCAACCTGATACTAATAATTAGCCCAAGTGTTTTAGTTCATTGTAAAAAAAAAAAAAAAAAAATGTTCATTGTAGGCCTAACATAAAATTATATTCAGTTTTTGATCCAAATCAGTTGTTGATCAAAATCAGCTGTTTTACGCTTTTCATACGAACAGCTGTTTTTTGTGCCCATGATAAAATCAAAAGAAATCTTTCTTCTTCTTCCTTAAGATTGACCTTCCATAAGATTAACATTGAAACTTTGAGGGCCACTGGGGCGTAGCCCTTATCACTAAGGGGTATGAAAAATAGATGTTAGCCGATTCTCAGACCTACTCAATATACTCACAAAATTTCATGAGAATAGGTCAAGCCGTTTCGGAGGAGTACGGGAACGAACATTGTGACACGAGAATTTTATATATAAGATTTAGCACTGAAGTCTTATTATAATGGACGTGATATTAAACAATTAGGTTTTATAAAAGTGAATGTTAAATGTAACCAAATGGTTAAAATGTTAAAATTATTTTTAATTTCTAATGGAGGTCCACCTTTGTTTGGTCGTGACTGGCTGGAAAGTTTTAATTTGCATCTAAATCTCAATAACATGAATAAGAAAAATTTGGATGAACCAAATTCTAATTTTAAATTAGATTCTGAGCAAATATTTACTGAATTTAGTCAGGTGTTTTCTGATAAATTGGGAACTTATACAAAAGGTAAAATAAGGTTGCAATTAAAGCCAAATAGTTACTAAATTTATCACAAACTATGAGTAGTTCCTTTTTCTATTGTTGATAGAGTTGAAAAAGAAATATCTAGATTAGTAGAATCAGGTATATTAGAACCTGTAGAATTCAGTGATTGGGGAGCACCAATTGTGGCAATTCCCAAAGGTTATTCGAGTATTTGCATTTGTGGTGACTTTTCTGTCACACTAAATCCAATGCTTAAAGTAGACAGATATCCTTTGCCTGGAACAGATTATTTGCTCGTCTTTCAGGAGGTAAAATATTTAGTAAAATTGATCTCAAAGATGCATATCAAAAAGTCTTGCTTGATGATTCATCTAAAGCACTAACAACTATTTCAACTTGCAAAGGATCATTTTCATATTCTCGAATCCCCCTTGGTATTACCTCAGGACCAAGAATATTTCAACGAATTGTAGATAAAATTTTATTAGGTGTAGGAACATTTCAATATGATATACTGATGTCAGGGGAAAACATCATTTGTTTAAACTGAGACAAGTTTTAAAAAGATTAAAAGAGTGTGATTTAACAGTTAGAAAAGTAAATGTGAATTCTTTAAAAACTCTATTAGTTATTTAGGGTTCATAATTGATACAGATAAAGTAAAAGCTATTTATTTCTTTTAAAAGCGCCAAATTCGAATAATGTATCTGAATTAAAAGAGATTATTGGTCTTGTAAATGTCTATGGATCTTTTGTATCCTTCATAGCAACTATACCCATTATATCGATTACTACGTCAATCTGTCATGTATACCAACTTCAGTGCGCCGTGAAAGTGACAGCACTATTAACATAGGAGGTGAATCTTAATTTGTTGTTTACCGTGAAACTAAGGCTTTTAGTAAGATTTTGTCCAAACAGTGGACTACAACTGTACCGTTTATTCAGCTTTGAAACTATAAACAGTTATCGGACTCTCCACCAGGCCACAGCACCCCACGGTAGTACTAAATGACAGATGACGTAGTCAACCTTGTCGCAATGCAGGTACAGGGAGACAAGGGAAGTGGAAGGTTTGGAACGTTTCTTTGTCATTTCTTCTGAATCCAACATGTCAAAAACGTAACAACGCTTAGTCACGTTCTTAAAAATTTAACTTTTGTTTACTGTGTGCAATGGAAGAAGGGGTTTACTGGTACCAGAACCCACCAGAACGCCGTTCCGGTATTGCTTTTTATTAAATGTGTGTACGTTTTGTTTTAACGTTGCACTGGACCCTCCACTCATTCAACACTCGGTTCAGAATGTTACGCCCACCAATCGAAAAACCTCAAGATATCCCCACACTACAGGAGTTGCGACTATGCGAGCCAACTACAGTAAAGTATCCCACATTGCCCCTCAGCTCGGAATCGAAATGGGAGCACCAGACACCTTTTTTGCCAGCTTCGCGGCTCACCTTTGATGCTCGCTGAACGGTGCGAACGGCTACAAGTTAGGCCTTTTTACACCAAATCCGAGCTGAGCCGGACCGGGCGAAGCGATGCTAAACCAAGCCGAGCAAAATCTGCGATGCGTTCGCACTGAAGTCGAGTTTCACTCAATAGGTTTGCTAGCCTTCCTAGCAGTCACAGTTGTAACGTAGTGACACTGGCCGGGACACCGTCCTAGACTGAAAAACGCAGGCAGAAACCGCTTGAAGTAGCGGGATTCAGGACTGCTCAAAATCGCTCGGTCGAGCCCGGGTCCTATTTGAAAGCTTCCATTGAAATACTGCGTAATCAATGGTCAAGCGATTTTCGCCCGGCCTGGCTTTGGTGGAAACCCGATTAAAACATCGATGATTCAGAGTCGAGAAGTCCGAAAAGTTTAAAAACCAGCGATGCTTAAACTTTTGTATTATTAACTTTTTCGGCATGAAAAAGTTTATAACATAATACAAATATTGATGAGATTATTGTAATCAAAATAAGACCAAAGATGATATAATTTGGACCACATTTAGTGATTAATACTTATCGAATAACTCATTTCATTTCAAAATTAATTAATTTAAAAAATAAATATCCCAAATGAGAGCACAACATGGAATACAAACAAACAATGTGTACACTGACAAACGGCGGCGCCGTTACAAATACAAGGTCGAAAGGCGCCAAGAAATAGGAAAATATTTAAACCTGAACAACGGCCACACGGCAATTTAGGGCCTGTATTTGTGTGTTGTGTTCTCGTGATAAGCTTGCTTGCGTTTAATTGTTCTTGTATAAGAAAAGTAATTTCTTGCTATATTACATAAAATTTGTTTAGGTTTACAGCCTTTTACCAAGGATTTCAATTTCTGATAATTCTATTGACTAAATAAGAGACATTTTGCCAAGTTTTTGCTTAAAAAAATATGTGTCTCTAAAATGTGCTATATGCTATATACAAGTACAGAAATAATCACATATTCATGTGTACTTTTCTTATAAAAGTAAGTATATTATCTGTACCCTTAAACTCGGAAAAGATACGTAAAATATCAGTTTTAGAAGTGAGATAGAAGATATTTTCCGGCGGAGTATTCTTGAGTAGCGTTCCGGTACTGGAAAAATTACGAGTAAACCCTTAAATGGAAGTATTCGCCAAGTAATAAAATCAAATTAACTAGCGGTCGTATAAAATAGATACACATGATCTAGCCACATTCCTTTAATATAAAGGTAATTTGTTCTTGTGCAACGTTAACCACGAGTAGACACGATGCTATCCATTTTCCAGGTAAATAATTATTTTAGTATTAATTTGACAGCAACAGATCATTTGTTTAACCACCATTATTATTTGTTTACTGTAATTTTAAGCTCAATTTATTAAACATATTTTACTATAAGCCTTATGCAAAAATCTGTATTTGTTAAATTATAAATTCAAACCATAGATTATCTTTCTTTCAAAGCAATGTACTTAAAGTGAACAGTTATTTTTTCTGATTGGATTAACCATGTTTCAGTGCAAATTCCTAGAGACATTATATAAGCCATATAGTTGTAAACCTTTTAGCCTCACTTCTATCAAATAATCATTGCTAAGCCTAAAATACCATTTGGGCCTATAAACATTTTGGTCAAATATAAAAGAAGGGTATAAATCTTTGGACAACCAGAAATATTGTTGTTTATAATTAAAACAAATTTTAAATTACTGTCTTAAAGTGCTACTAAGAACCAACCAAGTTATACACTTTAAAAAAAATAGCCTAAATACCTTATTTTCAATTTGTCTCAGTTGGCAATAATTGCCAAAATAAAGTACCTATATATAGGCCTACACAATTGGTATTTGTGTTAAAATATACTTTCTGAAACCTTAACTAACAAAAGAATATAAAATTTGATCAAAAATAAATTGTGTTACCTAAAGTAATGGATGATCTATTTTGATTTTATAACCTTAGAAGGTTAAAAGTAAAAAAAAGGCTAATCCTGCAGTTACTACAATAACTGGATCAAGTAATGGGCTAATTTCATCTTCAGAAACAATACTTCGAACTTCAGTTTCTAAACAGCTCTACAATTTTGCACTGACATCTTTAAAACTCATACCGAACTTTGAAAGTGTTTTTAACATTATATCTTTAAAACTTTCCATACCAAACTTTAAAAGTGTTTTTGACATTTAAATAAAAATTAAAAAAACATTTCGACTGCAGCGAATCATCACTTAGTGTAAATATTTTCTGTTATGTAGTTTTAAGATGTTACTATAAGATATATTGGGCGGAGTGCTAGCAAAGTTTCGGTATACAAACCCAAAGGGTTTACTTCTAAATTAACCTTTTTTTGTACACATACATATATATATATATATACGTCTCGTAATTTTCTGAATTTTAGTCTTTTATTTTTGTTTGTTTAATTTTCTAAATTATATTCATCTTTCTAAAGTTAGCCAACCAAAAAATTAGATCTTAAGGTTATACAAATTATCTATTATTAATTACACTAAATGTTTTGAGTATATATATATATTTGATCTTGTTCTTTTTGGCATACCTTTGGACAGATGACTTCGGTATCCCTATAGCAGATTCCACCTTTCTTACTGAATTACGCGTATTTGGAGATTCCATGAAAGCAGCACATACGATTTCTTCATTTTCTATGTTGGAGGATCCATGGTATTTTTTTTTTTTTTTTTATTAACCCCGTTTCTAGTAGGATAGTCTTCCACTTACGAATAGATTTCCTTGACGGTGGAACTACATCTGGGTACCTTTCCCTAAAACACCTTATTGCTTCATAATCATTTTCAAAGGCAATAGCCCAGGAACAACATTTCACTTTTTGCTCAGTTGAAAACGGCATGGTACATAAGACACTTTACAATGCAACTTAATAACAAATGCCAGTGTTTATTACCAAATATGTTCATTGTTGTGGATACACGCAGTCAGCTGATAGATTTAAAATAGTCTAAACAGCTGTAGCTGTTCCTATCTATATATTATATAAAATTCAATGTATGTCCGTCTGTTTGTCCTTTATGCGTTACCAAACCGTCCATCCGATTGCTTTGAAATTTTGCATAGTAACACAGGTTAACCCTGGGAAGGTTTTAGGCCATTTACCGAAGTCCTAGGACATTAGGGCTACGCCCCAGTGGCCCTCAATATTAATCTTATGGAAGGTCAATCTTAAGGAAGAAGAAGAAAGATTTCTTTTGATTTTATCAGGGGCACAAAAACAGCTGTTCGTATGAAAAGCTTAAAACAGCTGATTTTGATCAACAACTGATTTGGATAAAAAACTGAATATAATTTTAGGTTAGGCCTACAATGAACTAAAACACCAATTATTGGGAGATGAAAGAAAATGAGAGAATACTTTGATAATTAATTATAAATCATCGTGATGCAACAAACAAATTCCCTGTAGCGAAGCACGGGTATTCAGCTAGTTCTAAATAAAAGTAGGTTTACCCTTAAAATACGATTGTTGATTTTTTTGTTTTTTTGTTTTTCCCCGCCATTTTGTTTGGATCAGTCAGAATTAACTGATACTCAGGGGTATTTCTTTTACATATGTGTAAGTCACGACTGTAGAATTTCAAGTCTGTAGCGCGCTCTATACGTCTGTCATATCAATTCAAAAATAGGGACCTCTTCGTGGGACTAACGGTATATAATCATTTAATAAATTTTGTCATTTGTTCAAATCTATGAGTTTTGTTTATATCTAGTTCCCATTGTAAGTGGTTAATCAAATCATCCAGGTTGAGGCGTTTGCCTACTTGGGTAAGTGACATATTTTATCGTTAGTTTATTATAAGTTTTTTTTTTTTTTTTGTTATATCATGTGCTCTCTATTTCTTTTCTCGATCCACGAGACCTTTTGTTTGGAATTGTTATTCATACGGTGCTTGTGATGTAATACAACTAAATCTATTAAACATTTCTATTGAATGGTCTTAATCATTTTATATTAAACTAGGGGAGACACCTGCGTGCTCCGCACGCCAACCCCCAATGGAAGCTTCTATGTTAAGTTTTATTTATAATAAAGGTGTAGGATTAATAATAACCTCAAAACTAAAATGGTAAATAATATGTTCAAACCAAATTATTTCTTATATTTTATAACAGCAGTTAATAATGGTTAAAAGAACCAGACAAGGCTCAGGTCTACACTTTAAAACCCTAACCAAAAAGCTTGAAATACAAAAATTATTGCTTCAAATTTTGAAATTAGCTGTTAATGGAAATATTGAAGCAAATAGCTATATCATCTGTTATTTTATTCAATTGGTTGCTATGGTAATACATGTAAATACATGTGTTGGTTTATCATTCTAGACCTAACCTAAGAATTTTTTCCGATTAAATTTACAAATATTGAAATAAAAACAGGATTTAATCGAAATGAATTATAGCTTATGTTACTCAGGGATAGTGTAGCTTTTTTATTAGTAAAACTATTTTTTCAGTCAGTTCAGTAGTGCCAGAGATTACCTCCTACATACATACAAACAAACAAAAAAAAAACTTTACCTCTTTATAATATTAGTATAGATATGGGTACACAAACTGGAAATCAAATTTAGCTATCCCCATAAGAAAAAATATGTGTTTTTCATTCTGTTTTACATACTTCAAAATGGATATTTTAAAAATAGAATTTATTATATGAAAAGAGAGCTTATGATTTCGTTTTGGGGGCTATTGAATCGTTTTAATTCATGCTATTCCCATTTTTTAACGAATTTCCGTAGGAAAATGAGCTATTGCAGTGGCCCTTATGGTAAGACCCATGGTCGGGAGTAGCAAATGAGCACCGATCATGGTCCCCAGAACACGTTTTGGGGTATCATTAAAAATCATATATATGTATATATGTGTTCGCACTTTGGCGGCCGCATTTGGTTCAAATTTCGTACACATGTCAATTGTCTACGTCGCTCGGACGAGTTCGTTAGTCAAAAAAATCCAACAATCAGAAGCACGTTTTTAGACCGGAAGTAACTATTTTTTGAGGTTTTTCCTACGAGAATGAATTTATTTTTGAGTTTGTTCTACAAATATAAAATAATGTAGTATGTTATTCTGCACATTTTGTTTTTTACGCGACCTTATAGCTCGCTTGGTTCCCCCAAAATCGATCAAAACGTAAAATACCATAGAAATACCCTGTTCAAAGCCATGTGGTGGATTCTACCGTGGGGTTAGCGTGCGAAGCACGCAAATCTTTGTGTATTGAAGATACTCCCAATATGTGGAATAGCAGCGAACCATGTTGCAGCTATTCAGCACCGTCGCGAATAGACCTATTTCCCAAATTGTTGGTTGAAACCCTAAAACATAGGCCTATAAACATCATTTTGGAAATTTGCTCAACTCACGTCAGCGGTTCAGCTGTGTGGTCGAATTATTTTGTTTAAGAGTGTTTAATTAACCTATTTCAAAGAATCATTTTTGTGCAAGTCAGTAGTAGTTCAAGGATTTTGCAATAGGTAGCAGCAGCGCTGTGTACCCCTACTCTCCTTCCTGCTCCTGTCCCCCTCCGTAGACTTTAGACAGTCGTGCTAAAGATTGTGCAGATTGTGTTATTGTATTTTCTCGTAAAACAGATTTTGACACTGTCAATGTTAATTCAAATGGACCGTATTCGGTTTTTTTATTAGGTACTGCGAAATCAACAGTTAGTGTTAAGGTATTTAATTCATGTTCTTTTCGCCACTAAGATTATATTATCGGCCTTTTGTTACAATAATTGCTAATATCATGCCTTTTAAAAATCGAAGACTAAGAAAAGGGAAGTCCTTGATTGGCTTCATTCTCTCTGCAGTTAGAAAGAAGAGGCGTTTAGCTCCAGGATTCAAAACAAATATGTATACAATCTCATTGTAGTAGATGTAGTTTAAAATTTATAAAGTAATTTGTAGGATAACTTTTTTATATTATTCAACAAAATTCAACTAACTGTCTGAGCTCATTTTTAACTAAGCCTATGTTGTCGGAAAACGTAAAATTCAGTTTTTGTTTCATTTAAACTTTCTTCCTTCAGTTTAAACACTTTCGAAAGAATGGCAAAATAATTGTTTATATAAGGCTATTTAATATATAATTTACAACTAGGCCTAATATTTGTATTTTACTTGTACTATTCTGTAGACTTGCTCAACTAAAATTCTTCAAAATACAACTTATCAAATCAAAACTGTTTGTAAATTTTACAGACATTTATTTCATAATAGTAACTACATAATTCATTTGCAAAAATGATAAATGTTTACTTTTAAAATGGTTTTTAGCAGCCAATGCTAATTCTATAATAAATGTCTTTTTGTCTATTAAGCTCTATTAATTGTATTTTGATAATATAATTAATTAAATTCAAAAGATAATCTAATACAGGGGTGGCCACAGCATGGTTTGATGGCGCAAGTTGCGCCATCAGAATTTTTGGGGGGGAATCAATTTTTGGGGTGTTTTTTACAGTATGGGGGGGAATTTCATATGTTCCCGATTAAAATCAATATGAAATATGAAGATTTGACGATTCCCCCCAAGAAACTAGGAGATAATCTGTTGATTCTATGTGTTAAAAATCTCCAATTAATCGTGCGATAGTGCCGTATTATTGACAGCCAGGCAATTCGACTACTACTGCTTGTAGTGCAGTGTAGAAACGAGCCGATAGAGGGTGCCGCGTGTGGTGTAAACAAAGTATAAACATATTATAGACATTTACAGCATTGAGAGCTTGCCTAGGTCATTCTGCACACAACTGCCCTCCCCCTCACAACAGTCCCAAAACCTTTTAGTTCTTAAATCTTTGGAGAGGTCTGCTGTTTTAATTATATAGTGTATACTAATTTCTCTTTGAGCTGTTGATGAGGTATTTACAACAATGTGTCAGTAGATGTTTTTCTCCGTTGGTTTCGGCACTTCCGCCCCCAAGTTCTCGGGTATAGATATCGAGCCCGTATTGACCTTCTTCTGGAAAACTTATGAGGAATGTTATAACATCATCATCAGATACAACGTGTGACACGAACTTTGAGAGCCGTTTCTCCTCAACACCATTCTTGTGCAATGTTGCCATAAAGTCTGTGAGAGGTCGTGACATACGGAATTGCAACTCCAGTTCTCTTCCAGCAAACACTAACGCATCCTATATTAAAAAAAGTAAAACATTTAAAAATGATATCAGTATCACAATTTCTTATACAGTCCTCAAATGTTATTCAATTTTAATTTTGTAAGAGTAAAAATAGCATAATTAATAAAAACCCTTTTTAAAATAATACAAAATGTATTAAAAATAGTTAATTGTAAATCCGGAGGCTGGTGGCCTTGTAATTGAGGGGTTAGCATACCTGATTCAAAAGTTCAAAGTTCTTGATTTGAACTTAGATGAAGAACTGGGTGTTTCAATCATGGGGTGGGAAAGAAAAAAACTAATTTGAGGTGACAAACAAAACCAGATGATGAAGCTGTTACAAGTACTATCTGACAAAGAAATTCAGAGTTGCTGGGCAAACATGGATGTGCCCCTCACTGTCAAACTAGACAATAGTATTCTCAGAAAATATGTAAATGTGTTGTTTCTAAGACTCAACCATCACACCGGTGCTAATATCATGTCGTTCTACACAATATATGTTGCCAAGAGTTAAGACGATATGAACAATGACAGCTAGAGCGACACACTGGTCGATGCCCTAAAGGCTATACTCCACCACGCTTTAGTTCTGAGTAACTTTGAGAACTGGCGATTTAATTTGTAGAAATAAAATATCTTAACTAAAGAGGTTTCAATACTTTATTTATTTTATTTTATGAGTATATATTTAGAAAAATATGTTTTAAAAGTTGTCTTAAAAATGTAGAGAATCTCATGTAAATTGTTTACCAAATATCCAATCCACCTAAGAGACTGGACCATGGGCTTTAGCACCCTCTATGCAGGCCTGTGCTATCAGGTTATATTTGATATCTCATAACTACTTAAATAATGAATTCTTAGAAAAAAATTACTATGAAACAGGGGTGCCCACAGCATGGTTTGATGGCGCAAGTTGCGCCATCAGAATTTTTTGGGGGAATCAATTTTTGGGGTGTTTTTCACAGTTTGGGGGGGAATTTTCATATGTTCCTGATTAATAAAATATGAAGATTTGACGATTCCCCCAAAGAAATTAGGAGATTATCAGTTGTTTCAATGTGTTAAAAATCTCCAATTATTCGTGTGAAAGTGCCGTATTATTAACAGTCAGGCAATTCGACTACTACAGCTTGTAGTGCAGTGTAGAGACAAGCCGATAGGGTGCCGCGTGTGGTGTAAACAAAGTATAAACATATTATAGACATTTACAGCATTGAGAGCCTGCCAATGTCATTCTGCAAACAGCTGCCCTCCTCCTCACAACAGTCCCAAAACCATGGTGTAAAACGGTGTACGTAGATAAGGAATACTACTCAGAAAGACGAGTTTTGGACGGGTTCAGCGCATTTCATCAGATGACGTCACGGCTCGAATTAAAAATGTAGCCTTTCGTCCAAACTGCGTTTGCGCATAAATCACCAACAAATGTCTTACAAAGTGTATATTTATGGTTTCTGTATGAAACGTGCTTTCCAACAGTATGAGTTTAACGTTACAAATATGAAATTTACTATGCCGAAATACCTTCATTGTATGCTCTTTAGATTGGTGATTTCGAAAATGAAGTGAAATAAATAGTAATAAACGGTATCAGGAAACTGACACATACTTTCTCCCTCGTACTAAAACATACTCTACCTTTTCATCAGTAGAATAATAATTCAAAAAAACATTTTATTTTTTATTTTTAAGAGTAATTTTTCCATAAAAATCCATAAAATAACGGAAAACCAACTTTTCTCAAAAACGGCTCAAACGATTTTGATTAAAATTTTATAGTTTATTTAGTTTAAACTATAACTTTAGGTCCCTAATAAACTATAAAATTTAAATGAAAATCGTTAGAGCCGTTTTTGAGAAAAGTTTATTTTTCCGTTATTTTAAGGGTTTTTATGGGAAAATTACCCTTAAAAATCAAAAATTCACAAAAATTAAAAAACACGCCTGGAGATACCATGGATTAGTACCTCCATACCAAATTTCATCAAAATCGGACGACTGGTTTAGGCTCTAGGTCTGATAACATCCACACACACACACACACACACACACACACACACCCACACACACACACACACACACACACACACACACACACACACACACACACACACACACACACCCAGACATCACTCCCAAAACCACTTTTTTAGGTTCAGGGGGACCCAAAACGGATATTTCCACCAAAAACTCAAATTCGAAAATTTTGACGAATACAATAATTTCTCCATATACTATGGTATAGGGGGAGAAAGTAAAAAACTTTCCCACTACACATAAATATAGTGTAGAAAAAGTTATTAGAAATAATTTGCATATTATTAGAAATATTCGTCTAAGTTCAAATAGGGTTAAAGGTTGACTATTTTCTAACTTCAATATCAACTTTACATCGTTATAAACTACGTTTAGTTAGGTTTAAAACGATAACAAATTCATAATTTTGAAATGAGCGGAAGTTAGTGAACAAGTTTAAAGTTTTTCTGTTCAAATCATAAAAAAAATCCATTTAAAGTAGTATTACTATTCACTTTTTTTCAAACTAATTTTTAATACAAAACAGTTTTATTGACTTAAGTATTGCTTGTTTCTTTTTAGATGGAAATCACTTTCTTCGTTTGTATGGTTTTTCATTTTACATATATATTGCAGTTGTATTTTCGGAAGAAAAATCTGTTCGGTGTATTATTATTTATTTATTTTACATATTGTGTAGTTTTGTACTACATTGTTTTGAACATTGTTGGTCTTATATTAATTTTTTGACCCTTGAGTCCAAAAAAGTAGTTTTTACAAAATGTCTGTTTGTATGTAAGTCTGTATGTATACAAAGCTAGAGCGAAAACTATTTGATCGATTTCAAACAAATTTGCACCAGACATGTCAAGTAGGCCTGCATAGATGCACGAAAAACGGGTTTGAACAATATTGAAAAACAATCCCCTTTTTGGCCAAAAAATAAGATAGGGTATTATTTTTTATATATATATAAAAACGGCTCTAACAATTTTGATCAAATTTGGCTTATTTGCAGCCCTTAATGTACCCTACCACATGCAGAAAACCGTATCTTTCTAAAAATTCTTGTTTAGCTAATAATAATAACTGATTTTTAGGGGTTTTTTGGCCAAAAAGGGGGTTGTTTTTCAACATTTTTCAAAACCTTTTTTTGTGCATCTATACAGGCGTAATTGACGTGTTTGGTGCAAATTTGTTCGAAATCGATCGAATAGTTTAAATCTCTAGCTAATAATAATATTATTTATTAGTTAATCTCCTAGTTTAAAATCACCTCTCCTACCCCTCCTACAAAAATTAAGTCACTGTGAATCTGTTTAATAATTTAAATATGTTTGTGAGAAAGTATGTGCCAGTTTCAGGTACCGTTTATTTGAAATGTGTTTGTTTTATAACCTTTCTGATGTATATCTTATCTTCTAAAACGAGAGATAATTGTTTGTCTGCTAAATGGATCTGGAATCTCCGTCTAAGGATTTTTCATTTTTTGATTTTATATGGGGCTTTTGGCCACGAGAAATCGATTGGAAATGGTCACCAGTCTGGGAAAATTAGTTTTCTACGTCTTTTTATTAAATTAAAAAGTGAAATTTGTCCATTTTAAACAATACAAAGCACAGCTGATGCAAATGTTTTCAATGCCATTACAATAATCATCTGCTTTCTTTTAAACTGTATATTTTATTAGAGGTAAGCCTAATGTTGTATCTATTTATAGTTACCATGGCAACGAATACTTCTGATAAAACACACATACCCTTTATTTAGTTGTTTAATGTTATAGGCCTAACCTAAACGATGATCACGGAAATTTGCAATAATAGTTATTGACGTGAGCGAACTAGGCCCTAGGCCTAAATCGATATTGAAATATTAAACTTTAATTTAGCCTGACTTATTTCTGAGGCATAGCGTTGAGATTATGGTTAATCCTTTAAACTGTATTTTTATTACAGGTAATCCTAATGTTGTATATACCCTTTATTTAGTTGTTTAATGTTATAGGCCTAACCTCAAAACTCAATAATCCAATATTTACTATGGAAATCATAGCCCTGCTTATAATCGAGCTTTAGCTCGGTCTCCTGGTACTTTAACCCTAATGTGTATACAATTTCTGTAAGTTGCTCTATTTTTCTGTCATGGTTTTAATGGTTTCAAATTGTCTAGTTCTCGTGCTATTGTGGTTTTCCACGATTCTTAAGTATTTTTTGGTGAAATAGGTTTTTTTTGAGTTGTTAAATTTTCCTTAGATTATTTGGTCTAGTGTTCTATTTTCCATTGTTATTATATGTTCGCAAATTTCAGGTCTTAAACCCTGTATTACATATGTGCTATTATTTGGTTGTCTTCGACGTTACGGTATGTAATTAATAGATTGATTTGTGATTTGGCTGTCCATCCGTAAGCTCTTGAAGCCACTTCTTATCTGGATATAAAAGTATGTGTATTTTCAGATGGTAAGCCGTGATATTGGGAGGGTTGAACTCGATGGTTGAACTAAGGGTATTTTCTCTTTCCTCTCCATTTCAGTGTTTGTTTTCGTTTTTTATTTTATTTGGGTGTTGTCTTGCTTCTTCGTAGATGTGTTCGTTTTTTCATTTGATTGGACCATTTAAAATTTTGAAAGAACACATTTGAAAATTTTTGTGGCATCTCATGATTTTTTTCAGTGATATCTTGTTCGATGAAATTTGACCTGGTACGTCCGTTTTGACTTCCATTTGCTATCGGGTTAATGTTGTGATTGAAGCGACTGGTGCGATCGTAGCTCTGCGATTATCGCTGGAAGATAATCGCGGAGCGATGATCGCCGTCAGACTGTTGTTATTGAAGCGATTATTCTACCAGTCGCCCGTTCATAACAAGATAACAAGACTATTTTGAACAATGCAAAGCAGACGCTCAAACACAACGTACCTTTACATCTAACGCGTCTGGCCTGTTAGTTTTATTCCATTGAGTTCTTTTGAAAACTATTTGATATTATTAATTATTATTATTATTATTAGTTATTTTTTGTTATTTATTTAAAAATCTTAATTTAGGGTATTAGTGTTTACCCCAATACTTACACTTTGTAACTACTTTTCAATCAATGTCTAATTTTATCAAAATAATATTAAAACAATTTCATTCTCACTTAATTTTGTGTTGCATTAAATATCATTTATTTTTTTAATTATGTTTTTGTATTCTTCCAAATCGGTTAAGTACCTACTCTACTGGTCTTCAAAATGTATTGTAGTTTTTTATTGTTATTTTCTTACAACATTTTCTTAATTATTATTCATGAATGTAAATTTATTTTTATATTTTTCAACTATATATTACTTTTTTTATTAATTTCGAATAGCTAGTTTAGTACTTTAACATGTTACATTACATACGATTGCCACCAATAACAAGGATTTCTTTTTCTCCAAGCATTAGAGGTTAAAGAACTTATTTAATATTATGATGTCTTCTGTTACTTTCAAAAGTAGTAATGTGTTGTTTTTGTTAATAAATCTTACTGAATTTGTGTATTTGTATCATTTTATAAATTACATAGAGCCTCCTTTTTTCCATAAACATATTTTTATGAAAAACTTTAATAAGTTAGATACTGGATTTAACTGTAAAATTTAAGTTACCTAATGGGTTGTTTTCAGATTTTCAGAGAATAAAATACCACTTTTAAGAAAAAAAACCCAATTATCGTAATTATGTTTTTTTTTTTTTTTTGCTAAAATGGCATAAAATGTCTACTTTATTTGGGAGAGGGAACCCACAGGCAGGTTTTGGGGGGGGGGGGGATTTGCGCCATAGGCTTTGGGGGGGGATGGGCACTCCTGATCTAATATATTTCAAACTCTATTTGCTATATAAGTAAATCAATGAATTCTTCAAGTAGATTTTTAATGACACAAATAAAATTTATTAACACATAAACATATTATAAATGGATAGAATAGTCACAGAATAATTGTATGACTCAATTGAGTAATGTTATTAGTCTTTGATTCTCTTTCATTAAAAAAATTATTAAATGTACCTCGGTCTAGCTCAGATGTAGCACATAAGATTTGATATTTATTTAAAGTTTATATTTAAAAATGATTAAGATTTGTAATATTTTCTCATTAATATCTCAGGGCAGGCACTCGGCTTGTCATGAACAAACTAATCATAAACACATTCATAAATTTATGAATAGATATTGAAATTTCTAAAGTGTGTCTATTTTGGATTTGAATTGAAAAGAAATGGTATTTTTAAGTTTCTTATAGTTTTTAGAAAGTTTACTGTATGACAATATTTTTTATAGCAGAAGATATCGATTTCTGCTTTTAAAATCACTGAATTTATTACTGGATAGCTAGTTTAAAAACACTTTTTTTATTAGCGTCACTTTTATAAACGCAGGGACGCGTTAGCTTCTTAACGTTCTTGAAGGCCGTCCCCCCTCTGTTTGCGTCCTTCTTTTGTTGAAACACCCGCCGCTTGAATCATGGGAAATTTACAAGTTATCGTCTTGCTTTGGGATTGGTTGTAGCCTCCCACGTGACTTCTTAGGTTCTCGTTGCCAGTGGCGGCTGGTGAGTTATTAACTTGGTGGTTGCAATTATGTGGAGAGAATTTTCGGGGGTATGGAATATGAACTCAATTTAATACATTATTTTAGATGATGAATTACACTTGGAATATACGTTTTTGTCTTAATTACAACAAATATTAACTTAAATCCATTAAAATGGTTTGGTTACCATTACGAACAAGTGAAAAATTTGTAGCTTTCAGTTAAGGGTACTACTAGCCTACAATAAAATAGTAAATAAACTGAAAATAACAATTTAAATCATGCGCGAATAAACATAGAACTCAGGCACGTTATATGTTTAAATATCACTAACCTCATTTTAAAAAAAAGTCCAGCCGTCTGTTCTTCTGATGGGCAAACTTAACAGAATTTTAATTTTATAATAAACATAACACTAACAGAATCGAATTTATGAACCGCCCCATATCCTATTAAGGAACTTGGCCTATCCTTTTTTGTTCAAAAACTATTATTTGAATTGTATGGATGTTTGAAAATAGATTTGGGATAATGGGTTCAAACATTTTGGTAATAGGTTATAGCCTATCATTAAGGCTGGTATTCATAGTCGTTTCTTAAGGTAGCCTTAAGGAAAGGAAGAGTTTAGGAGACCTTAAGATATGAATTTTGAATGCAGAGTCCAACCTTAAGTATAGATTTTAACTCATCCTTAAAACCTTCTTTAAAGTTACCTAAAGACTGCCATAGGTTCAATTGCAATGCAGAGTCGCTCCTTTTCATTAAGCAGGCCTAAAGGTACCTTCGAATTCGTCATTTTCTCAAGGTAGCTACCAACGTACCTTTGGGGAAATTTAGCGAGTTTATAAGTGATTCTAATGACACACGAAATCGCTAATTATGAATCTTTTTTTTGAATTTATTTATTTTGAATGTTATTATGGAAGGAGCCCTAAACGGTATATTCAGGATTATGATAATCCATTCGAAAAAAATATTTAAACGGCAATTCGAAATGAGATACCGATTTTCAAAGGATGCCGATTTATTAAAAAATGTTTTGCCCCATTGGTAGGCCTACCACATAAATTATAATAAAAGATGATTACCAATATCCCATATTCATACAATATTGATAGCATTGTGTTTTTATGCCATGAGAAATGTTTAGGAAGACAACTAACTAGTCTGTTGCATATTTTTTATAATTAATTATTAATTAATTAGTCTAGTAGGTATTGCCGTAGGCTACTGAACAAAATTAATTGATAAAACAATTTAATAGACAGAGTTTGTTTTGGATAGGCCTAGCGGTTCAAATAAATGTGACAATAAATATTTTATTTTAATCATACAGTTAATAATGATATCTGATTAATGAAAATAATGAAAGCGATCAGTATGCACATAACCTCAAAACCTACACTGTACTGCAAAACTGTTCAGTTGGAGTGACAATCAGAGTAAATTTAAAATCAATAAAGGCTATTTTATTAGTTTATCGGTGTCATTAATTAACTAAATATTGCAACAGCTAAAAGTAAATATTGAGCTATACATAAACTAGACTTGTAGGCTACCGATTTCATAATAATTGATCTAATCTTTAGTTTGTTTAGATGAGAGAGAGTGAGACCATTTTAGGCTTATATCCCTATCCCCAACATAAAACAGTTTGTATAAATTCACCAGTTAATTTAGCAGCTGATTTTGTAGTTGCTAACTTGTGCCAACTGTTGGACGTAAGTGCCAACAATATTAAAGTAAAAAACCATGAATGTTATGAACGATTTCTGTTTAAGTTCGTAAATAAACTAAATAAATGCATTTTAAATGCTTTAACAAGTTAAATTACACAAGGATAGCTTTATTTATAGTTAATGAAATATTCGTTCTAGAGGTATTTACTTTTGTAAAATTGGTACAGGTGTCTTCTACTCTTTAGGTCTCCTTAAATATAACCTCACCTAAGGCCACCTTAAATAAACGTCTATGAATTGAAAACTATTTGTAAGGCCTCTTTAAGTTATGATTCGACCTTACGGTTTTCTTACATGAGGGAGCTTTGAGGCTACCTTAAGAAACGACTATGAATACCAGCCTAAAACTATAATTAAATCACGAATGGCACGAATATCTTATCTTCTAAAGCGAGAGATAATTGTCTGTCTGCTAAATGGATCTGGAATCTCCGTCTAAGGATTTTTGATTTTATATGGGGCTTTTGGCAACGAGAAATCGATTGGAAATGGTCACCAGTCTGGGAAAATTCGTTTTCTACGTTTTTTTATTAAATTAAAAAGTGAAATTTGTCCATTTTAAACAATACAAAGCACAGCTGATGCAAATGTTTTCAATGTCATTACAATAATCATCTGTTTTCTTTTAAACGAAAAACAGCTGATGCAAATGTTTTCAATGCCATTACAATAATCATCTGTTTTCTTTTAAACTGTATTTTATTAGAGGTAAGCCTAATGTTGTATCTATTTATAGTTACCATGGCAACGAATACTTCTGCTAAATAAACATACCCTTTATTTAGTTGTTTAATGTTATAGGCCTAACCTAAACGATGTTCACGGAAATTTGCAATAATAGTAGTTATTGACGTGAGCGAACTAGGCCCTAGGAATAAATCGATATTGAAATAATACTTTAATTTAGGCCTGACTTATTTCTGAGGCATAGCGTTGAGATTGTGGTTAATCCTTTAAACTGTATTTTTATTACAGGTAAGCCTAATGTTGTATATACCCTTTATTTAGTTGTTTAATGTTATAGGCCTAACCTCAAAACTCAATAATCCAATATTTATTATTGAAATCATAGCCCTGCTTATAATCGAGCTTTAGCTCGGTCTCCTGGTACTTAATTATGAAAAGAATATTAACAGCTTTTGTTTGGCGTCTAATCAACACTACACTTTCTGTCTAGGCCCACTTAAATTGCTACAAGTTATGAAGAATAATGTAAAAAGAACTAAAAAGAACTATGTACCGTACTATACTACTTTACTCCGCATTACTAGTATTATCCAGACACACATACTAAAATATATTAACACAATCTAAAACAAATAAACACCAAACACAGCTAGCAAAAAATACCAGAACAACACTCCAACGTAAAACCGTTTTTAACCAGTTGAAGAATGTGTTCGCGGCCCCGCTTTGCGGCGCCAACTCTCCAACGAATCTCCCGTTCGAGAATTTTTCTAGCCAACGTTACGGGAGCCAATTCTCCAACGGAAACCCGTTCTCTTGGTTAAGTTGAATAATGTTTTCGGACCCCACTTTTTGGGACGCCGATTTCTTCAACGGTTTTTCGTTTGAGAATAAGTTATTTTCACCTACTGGAAGTTTTATAGGCAATCTCGCTTTGTTTGGCCTAGGTGAAATAACTATGTGTCGAATATTCAGTTTTCTGAATATCCCGACTAAAAAAAAAAACTTCTACGTTATACTTCCAGTACTTTATATTTGAATCTAGCTCAGTTAGAACACAAGTGAATGATTTTACTTTTTGTAAACCTCTGAGTAGTGAGTACACTGAAACTAACCTTGTAAATTGTTTATTTGTGCTTGCAAATATTTTATAAAATTTCACTGTATAAATTCTTAATCTATAACTCATAAACTATTGGGATATTTGAATACTAGGTGTTTTTTGTAAATAATAACTTTTTTATAAAGCAAATAAAATTTTAATAATTCCTTTTTTTAACTTTCAAACATAAAATAAAACTTTTTGGATTTTACTTTCTCCAACAAATACAAAATAATAACTTTCCTTTCAATTTAATAATAATTTCTTAAACTACAAGGCACAACCAATTAATTATTTACCTAACTATAATTTATTCTAATATTTTATACTTAATTTGATTTAATTAATATTTTAATAAAAGATTTAATTTGAATTTACGATTTAACTTAATGTAATTTTTAATTAATAATACAAATATTTTATCTAATCTAACATCCTAAGTAACCATGTATTTTAAAATAAATTTATTTGAATTTACTTCAGGCAAATTTAATCAGGGACTAACGTATTTACGTTTCTACCGACCTTTTCACAACTGTCCAGGCG
>JAGFPH010000234.1:639344-649836 GCA_018207615.1 Philaenus spumarius | reverse complement strand
ACTTTGTTTCTGCTTCTGGTTGTCTTGCTGTAGGGTTAGGGAGTTAAACGATTTTCTACAAACTTGGGCTTTACTTTACTCCCGAAACATATTTTAAATACTGGATTATTTTTACATAACTACGTTATCAACATACTATTTACCATTTTGCGTCAATAAAAATTTAAGTTTAACTTTTTATTTTGCTGTAAAGGTGCAAATTCTATCACCTTTTTCCTTTCATAAAATTTCAAGTTTTTCTTTTTAATTATACATTTTGTTTATCATTACTAAAAATTGTTTCGGTTAGAATTTAAAAAACTTTCTTTTTTACCTATTTTTTTATCATTTGAACTTAGTGGATTAACATTATCTTTTTTATTTAACAAAATTTCGATAAAACTTATTTCACCTTTATTTTAGGCCTTCTTATGAAAAGCCTAAAAAACCTTTTCTTTTTTAATTTAGAGGAATTTTGAATTTCTCCCCATACTTTAATAGCTTGTACCTTACGTAACTTTATGACTTTATATTATCTAATCTTGCAGTAAATACACCCGCGGTTAGCGTAATGCATTTCCTGAAGATATTTGTTTTTTATTTAATTCCTGGATTTTGGCTTCCCGAAGGAATCTTTAAGTATTTTTTACAAGTCCTTATTCCTTTTCGAACAGGCAGGGTCCAAGAGTTTAACTTAGCCAGATAACGACCCTCCCGCGTCAACATGATTTTCGTGACCTACATGCGACTTTAGCCCGCGGTAAATCCGGACTATTCAAATTTATAAAATTAATTACAAATTCAAAATCCAGGACCTACAACGGGTTGTGTCCGTTGTAAGCTACCCCTCTTAAGATATCTGGTTTGATCGGCTCCGCCATAAATCCAAGATATTGAAAACCTCTAAATATAATAATACTCCCCTTTCAAATTTCATCCTATCTTATTATATTCTTATATCTAGTTCTGCTTTCCTAACATAACAATTTACAGATTACATATTCATAATATTTATACATACAATTCATACTATACATTTCATTGTTCTTCTTATTCTCCATAATCTGAAAAACATTTATACAACATGACATGGTATACATTTCCTTTTGAAATGTTCACTGGGTGAGTTCACTTCCACTGAAAACACATGTTTATACTGTACACAACTTATATAAATACAGGGACACATTTCAATTTGCCTGATAACAAACTAACAATACTTTACTGGATTACATTTTCATACTACTGTTATTTACCCTGCATTCGTATTTCCCGAATTTTTACAATCCGCGTTTTTTGTACGTTTTATTTTACATTACCCTTTTTTTTGCCTTTGTGGCTTCAATTACAATAATTGAGAGTTTTTTAATTAATTAATTGTTTATTTAAGTTTTTTCCATTTTCCTTTCGTTTGTTTTGATAAGTTTTCATTTGCTTTTCCTAGTATTTTCCTTCATGTTTTTCCTTTAAAGTTTTCTTACTTCAAGTTATTCCTAGGTTATTAGTTAAACTTCTTTTTTCCAGAATCCTAACTACTCAGATTCTCCTAACAACTTTTACGCATAATTAATTTTCTGGTAATTAATATGCAACCCCTATACGCCCCTGACTCGTGTATTAGGCTATTCCAGGCACCTGATTTGTTCGTAGGTTATATTCGAACGTTTTCTTCCTGGATCTGTATTACAATTTAATTTAAAACTAGCAAACACATTAGCATGTAAGATAGAAATACTTAGGCCTTTCAATCAGTTGAGATGCGTTGAGTTGTTTATTTAGGCCTACTTCATTCATTTCAGTCTTCTCAGTCTGCCGTGTTCCCTCTCCCACTTCCGCCGACCTTGAACTTGCCTTTAGCTCAGCTGTGTTGCAAACTGTCCCCTCCTAGACTACTTTCTCTTTGTACCGTACATGTTTCCTACTTAGTCTAGTTTTATTTACAACAGAAATATCAGTGTTTTTAAATCTGACTTTAGACATTTTTCCACGCATATTTGACAGTTGATTGTGGTCACGCGTGTCTGTTCCTCCTACAGATATTAAATCTTCTTGCGATTGCTTATTATTATACATTTTATTGTTTTTATTGTTAATCGAGTGGTCGGAATATTTACAGTGTAGTGCAGTGCTTGACTTCGCCTGATTTGGATTACAACGCTTATTTGGATATTTACAGTTTCGGCTACATTGGTTGCGCCGCGACGCGTAGTTGGTAACTGGATATTTTTCACCACTATACCTAACTTTAATTGGTACATTAATCTTTTTTAATGCCCTACTACGCGAAATTTCGTCCTTGGCTTCTTTAGATAGCATCTCAGGTACGATAAAATTTTTGGCTTTTTGCCCCTTCCTTCGTTGAACAGATAACCCCCTCGATATCATTTGATCCAACCCTTCTTCTTTTTGTATCCTAACCTTATCAATATTCCTAGCTGTTGTCTCCGGCTTCCTGTCTTGACTCCTGCTACAATTCCCTTCCATTACATCGTTGATGCCCGTTTCGTATACTTCCGGTCCATTAACGATTTCAGCTTTGTTTACTAACTCATTTATGCAAATTTCATTTTTATTTAACTTATTGGTTTGGAGTTTAGTATTTATCGCCTCGATTTTGTCGGATTTAATTACCTCCAATTTAATTAAATCTATTGATTTATTGTTTTTATAGTATCGGGAATTAATATTAAAATATTTTCCTTTTAATCGTGTTATTGCAACTTTTTTGTCAATAAACGGGATTTTAATATTATCCTGACCTATTTCAAACATTGCAAATTTTTCTTTCATGTTTATTTTGGCTTGTAAATTATATAAAAGGTCACATCCCATAATTATCCTAGATTTTAGACCTTTTACTACCAAAAGTTGTAGATCTACGCATTTATCTAACAGTTTAATTTCAATTAGGACTTGCTTGTTAATTTTTTGCACCTTCCCTTTCAATGCCCCAATTATTTCTAGGCACGCTATCGGTAATTCTAATATTTTGAAATCTTCCGCTTTTAATTGATCGAGATAATCCTGTTGCATAACGCTTACTTCGTTAAAAATAATACAATATTTATAACGCTTACTAGATAAATACAAATATTTTATCTAATCTAACATCCTAAGTAACCCAGTATTTTAAAATAAATTTATTTGAATTTACTTCAGGCAAATTTAATCAGAAACTAACGTATTTACGTTTCTACCGACCTTTTCACAACTGTCCAGGCGTCGCGACGTTTGATATGAAGTCCGCGAGCGTTGTTTAGCGATGGCAGGCTACAGATGCTCTGCGTGCTGGTTAAGTTGTCTCGTTGATGAGGATAGATTCCTGTAGGGTTGTCTGGAAGAATATTGGATGAATTTTTAAAGATGGTTGTGGTGATGTCGTGTCTGAAGTCCCGGTTCAGCTATTCCCTCGACGTTAAAGTTGCATGTCCAAGTGGTCGCCTGGTGATGTCCTGGAGTCCTATCTGGAAGCTATACGAATCATTCCATGTATTAGCTGCTATGCATGTTATGTTACTTCTCCAGAATAATCCAAGTTGGCCAACTTTGTAATGACTAAGTTGCCACTGACGTTCTTGTAGATTATAGTTGTGTCTATTGCTGCATTCCAGATTAATATCGCAATGACGTATCTTCACACTTATTATACAAATTATTAGGTTAACGAAGAAAATACTTAGCTTTTTGCATACGTTAGTAGTTTATAAAAAACAAGTAACAGCTCTTGATGCGTACACTAGCATCATGAAAGTCAAAAGGCTCGATGTGTTCACTTACATCGCAGAAATATCAAGGCTCTCGAGTTTCCCCGAGCAGTCGTTTATATAGACTTTTTCGGCACTACTTCCATGCCAACTTAAGCTTTCTATCACTGTATTTCTATAAGTTTTTAAAAATCGTTTTTTCAAGAATTTTAAACTCCGTTATTTAAATAGCGCGTCACTATTTCAATAAAAAAAATTCATTCTGATTAAAATTAACCACTTCCCTGCCCAATACACTGAACGCCTACGGTACCTAGCGGATAGAAGACGTAACTCAGAAACAGCTGTGATCCGTCAAGTATCGTCCTCTAGTGGACTGGCATCCAATGCGTAGATTCATCAACCATCCAGATAAGCGCTAGCATAAACTTAGTAAGAAAAGCCATTTTTTGTCATTATTCATTGCTAGAAAACGACTTCGTTACACGACAAAAGTTAACCACCTGTCTGCTTGCGTAATGTCGGGAAGTGTTTATGCATAAGTCATTTTAAATTAAATAACGTTAACGCCAACAATGTGAGTGTACTAAATTAACTTTCCGATCTATGGTGTTTAAAGTTTATAAATATAAAAGAAACAAACATGTGTAATTCTACATAGCTTCCAACCCAGGTAAGAGTCAGTGCTTCCATTTATACAACCACTTGGTTTATTCATTGTATTTCACTTGTGTGTAAAATAATTTTGAATAATAAACTAGACAATGTCATTTACTTAACCCTCAAAGTGGCAGACTGCAGTTTGACTGCAGTCTCTAAGGGGCAACGCAACCCGCTCGAACCTTTGCGAGAATTTGAACAATCGATCATTATATCCACTTAAAATGATTTAATCGTAATAAAACCGGTACCGTTGGAAAGGTAATGAATTAAACTATAATTTTTGTATTTACAACTTTTTTGTAGAACACATATTTACATACGTAATCACTGTTTCAAAATTGTAGTACCTAAATCACCTATGATTCACGCGTCAATGAACGCCGTATACTGTCAAGACTTTGTCTCATTTTCAACGGTCTGCAATTCCTCACAGAAGTTATTTATGAAGAAGATCATTACAGCATTGAATTTAGCAGACGATTCTGTTTCAAACTGTGTCTTCAAATTACATGTTACTCTGAAAACAGCTGTTCTATAGGATATACGGTAAAAGCTTGTAATTGGTCATATATATTTGGCCAATACGCAAGCCTGTTTAGAATCGATTCTTACAGTCTTATTCGATATATCCCTAAAATGTACAATATATGGTTATAAACAGAAATCTTCACAGTTTTTATCTATGTAAAATTCTATACATTTAGATCTCATAGGTTGGTATAACAAAGCTTTACAAATGAACACAATTCATCGAACGCCACCCGTCTAGTTGACTTCATTTGTTGACATTTGTTTTGTGTTATTTTATGGTTATTACAGTTTATAAAATAGTGTTATATTGTGTTTTAGTTATAAATAAATAAGTGTAGATTGTGTTTGAGTGAAATTAGGCTTATAACGGTGTTGTAATAAAACGGTAAGTTTATAAATAACATAGGCTATAGAAATAAGTTTTAGGTTAAATTGCCGATTTGAGGTTTTTGAATTTTCATTACAAAATGTAAAGTTATTTGAAACTGGGTAGAATGCTATTCGATTCTACATTTCATTCTCGAATTTTTGGTATAAAAAAAACATTGTTTGGTAAAAAATATCTTGGCGTAGGCTAGTCACTTGAAATTAGTCAAGATTTGCAGGTTATGTAGTAAAAACGTTCAAAATGTTATTTTGAACTAAAATTTGTGAAATTGAAATATATTTTTACATATTTCTATTTAGAACTAAATTATAAAACTTTTGTGTATTTTGAAAAAAATTACAAAAATGTTTTACTATTTTTTATGTAGGCATAAAGTTCTTTTTTTTCCTTCCGTTTCTGAACATTTTTCGCTTTCTAAGCTAACAACTTTTACAATTTCAAAAGAAACTCATTTTTAGTGGCATATTTGAATTCTTTGAAGTTTCTTCTACAAAAAAGCTATGGAACACTTTTGGATTGGGGTTCATTTACTATTTTTGGCGAATTTTTAAAAATATGCTTGCAAAGCGCTATAAACGGGCTTTTCAATTTAAGCTTTAACCATGCCAGTTCTAGGGTTAAAGAAAGCCTTTCTATTTAAAATCAGCCAATTAAAAGTAAAATCAATTCAATTGTTTTTAGCCTAATTAACAAGTTAACTTTAATTAAGAAAGTAAAGTATTTTATTTGGTGTTTTGTTTCATTTGAAGTGTTTACAATAAATTTCACTTCAATAATTTCTGTGCAAATGTATTCAAGAAAAATTAACGTTCATGGCAAATTTCTTTGAGAATTATGTAATTAGCTTGACTTAGTAAATTATCAGAGCTTAACCTTATACTGTGAAACATGCAACTTCAAAATGTGTCAGAGCTTGTTAAACTTGTATTACCTTGATTGCAATGAAAATGAAACTTAACTAAAACAGATGTTTTTCCAACAGTGTAATCTGGGTTCAACTTTGACATTACAATTCCACTTCAACTTTAATTAATCAACTTAGACTTCAAGTGCACAACATCTGATTTCAAAGCAAGTTTATATCTACAATGTGCTAATTAATTACAATAGACAATTTCACCAGTTTTAATTCTGCAGCATAAACCATATTACAAAGTCTTACTGTTTTGAACTATGTTAGATTTACAATTGCCAATCTATTTATTTAACCTTCACTTTCTGCAGGAAGTGTAAGGTGATTTTTATTTTTTTTGCAATATATTTTTGTTTAGGCTGAATAATTAAGTACAAGGCTTATTTAATAAATAATTGGGTGGAGTAGCATGCCAATTTAGAGATTCCAATCCTCAAAGGATTATATTTCTGAATTAACTAAGTGATATCACAACGTTTTCCAAATTCAACCATATAATGTTTTTTAATTTAATTTTTTTATTTCAAATAATTATAATTAATACTGGCCAGATAGACTTAAGATTTAATCTAGTGTGCCTATTGTTATATTTAAGCTAAAATCTCATTTGTGTTCAAGTAGACACACCTGTGCCAATTATTATAATTGTACTAAATCTATACATGTAATTTTTTTAATCTTATGTTAAATTAAATTTTGAATAAATGAAAACGGGTGGGTTTTGTTAATAAAATTTATTTGGGAGGGTTATTTAATAAATATTGTATTTCATTAGGGGGCATATCACTTTCTATATTTTATTGTTAAGGGCATATAAATTAAATTTCATAATTGTTTTCTTAACTGACAAATAAATCAGTTTAATTAACTTTGAGTTAACATTTATTTGTAAATGATAAACCAAGTGTCAAACGAGTAATATTTCAATTTGAGGTAAGTGCAAACAAACATTTCATTTGATTAGGGAATTTGACATGTACCATCTGTCTGCCCAGTACGTCTTCCAAAATTTACTGTAGGTGGTACATATTTTTGGTAGCATTTCGCGGTTTAGATTCACCTTTTCTTAAATTTAAATTAAAATAATAACATAACTTGGCGCAGCGACTTTCTCAGTCTGTCATCACGACCAAAACACTTCAAAAGCTGACTTAACCTTTTACAGAACATTGTTTTGTGTCAAATTGTAACGTTAACTTGAACAAGCAAGGAAAACAAAAAACTTTCATATACAAATAAAATTTTTAAAAAATTTCTTGCTCGTTTGACTTCTAGTTCAAATTTTTTATGCTATACTAGTCACCTCCACTTCACAGACTACACATACCATTTAATAATAAATTACCTCATCACTACCTTAACAATTTACCGCACTTGGTTAAGTTTGGCCGACAGGAAAAACAAGAAAATATTTTTTTTTAAACAGATAAAATCCAAAAAAAATTAATAAAGTTTCATAAAATTTTCTTGTTTGCCTGACTTGGCTACTAGTAGCGGCCACAATTAGCTTACTCTTCTTCCAAATAGATAATAGAATTTTTTTTAATATTTTTTTATTTTTGCTTGGCTTTCATAAAATCACAGTCAACATGAGTGAAGTAGTAAAGGTAGTCGACTACATAAGAAGGTCAGAACTTTATTTTGAAGTGGTCATTCGGGGAGATAACCTCGGCTCGGTTAGGGAAATGAGAACAACTTTGAGAGGCCTACTTCAGGCAGGCTCAGAACCCCTCGCTGAATATATTACCAATGAAAATCTAGTACAACACTTAAAATTAGCTAATGATTCTCTTAAAGATCTAACTGACAAGTTAGACAATTTAAATTCTAATCAAACGACGGAAATGTCAAGATTCAGCGTTAGGTTGGGTCTGTACGAAGACAGGTTAAATATTTTAACAACAGCTGTAAACAATTTAAATTTAAGCACCCACCACCGATCGCAATCTCGAGTGTAATAGAATGTTACAAGAATTACTAATTATTAAACAAAAGTTTGAAATTTTTTCTCAAGGTAAAGGAGGTGAAGTCACCACTTTACAATCACCCGCCGGGTCGAGTCTGCCTCATGCCACCACCGTTGCACAGAAACAATTACTATCATTGCCGATTGCCGAAGGAAGTTTGCCTAGGACAGATTTAGTGTCTGCACCTATAGTTTTAAGACAGGAGTACACCACTCCTGAAATAATTTATGGTAAGCTTAGTCATCCAGCTGAAAAATTAATAGCCACTCTTCCAATAACAGACGGTTTCGACTTGGAGAAACTTATTAAATTTATTAAAATAGCCTTAAGCTTATGCAGGATTTATCCTGACATCAAAACGAATATTTTGAGCGTCCTGATGCCATATGAAAAGGAACCATTAAGCTCGTGTTTGGCTAAGCACGTGACATTTCGTGGTTTCCACAGAGAGGCGTTAACAAGTTTCATTCCTGCTAAACGTCGAAACACTTTGGAGCAGGATCTCTTTTTTCGTCCTCAGGGACTGAAAGAGACTCTGCACCATTTTGTTTCTGACATAAAGGAGGCAGCGCAGGTGCTCCTTATAGATAAATCAGAAACTGAGATAACTCAAATCATAGTAGATGCTCTCTCACCGGAGGTGCGAAATTGTCTTGTGTTCGCCAACAAGCCAATTAACTTCAATGACTTGGACACCCTCTGTGCCCAAGTCAATAACATCTTATACGTCGACAAAGAAAGGTTGTCGGTCGAAAAGAACTTCTCTAGGTCGGAACCCGATTTCAGACCCGTCAGGTCTCCAGTAATTTGTTATAACTGTGGCCGAAGAGGCCATACAAGCCCACAGTGTAGGGAGTATCCCAACAATCAGCAAAGACATAACTATCACAACAACACCAGATTTCAACACCATCAAAAAAACGACTCAAGGGGCGAAAAATAGTCGGTTTTTCAATAAAAGCTCCTTCAATAAGATCCGACAATAGTCACATATATTTTTATCAATCTTTTTTTAAAAACAAAAAAAATTTGAACCATCATACAGCGTTAAATTTACAGCAATTTCACCACACAAACCCAATACAATCAAAATCACACCTTTTACATAAAAACAGTTTCAATTTAAATTCAAAGCATCAGAGTACCCTCTCAACACCCACTAAGGCTCGTAACTTTTCAAATTTAAAACAGGGATTAATTTTACCCTTTTACTTAAGGCCCACGTGCCTCTACTGTAAAGCAATTGGTCATTATAACTTGGAGTGTCCTTCTTCCAATCAGCCCAGAGATAAGGTCTCTCGCTTTTCTCCTCTAGTCAATAACTCTAGAACCAGAAAAACTTACAAACCATTAAAGTCTAAGGGGTTAACTAACAAGATTTTACCTCTGGTTTCAGTTCAATTTAAACAATTTAAATCCAACGCTCTGCTGGATTCAGGATCAGTCAGAAGCATCATGTCTGCTGATCTTTTTGACAAATTAAATTCCTTGCACTTAATTAAAAACATCAAAGAGGTAAAATCGGAGTGCCTCACTGCTAACGGAGAAAAGCTAGCGATCAATCTGGCCTGTAACGTTCACCTAAGATTAGAACACTGCAGCTGGAATTTTGAGATTCTAGTGGCACCTCAGCTATCGTGCCCTTTAATTTTAGGGTCCGATTTTTTATTAAAAGTCAACTCGTTTTAAATTTTTTCGAAGGCACCTTTTCTTTTAGTTTCTGCAAGGCTAAACCCTTTAAATTAATTAACTTTCAAAATAATTCACCTCCTACAGTCAGTTTGTCCTCTACTACTCCGGTCTCTGAAAACCCGCTGAGTCACCTTGATGACGCAAGTCAGAGGGTGATCTCAAAATTAATAGAAGGTTTCCCTGATGTCCTCACCACTGAATTAGGACTCACCGACCTAATCGAATACCATATAGAATTAAAAGACAACATCCCGGTGAAAAGTAAGCCCTATCAATTGGCCCCTCCGAAAATGCAATTTTTGAGGGAGCATATTAGAGATCTAGTGGAAAAGGGAGTAGTAGAAAAAAGCATTTCAAATTATTCGTCACCTGCTTTCCTAGTTCAACATCCTGAAAAGAAACCCAGGATGGTAATCGATTATCGTAAGCTGAACCAGCATATCGTGATCGAAGCCGTACCCCTTCCAAATCTGCACCAGTGTTTCAATTGGTTTATGGGAGCCAGATACTTCACTGTGTTTGATCTAAATTCTGCCTACCATCAGATTCCACTCTCCGAGGGTTCTAAACACCTCACAAGTTTTTGTACACCCTGGTTGCTCTACCAGTTTACGCGAGTTCCTTTTGGACTCTGTACTGGTGCTCAAGTTTTGAC
>JAGFPH010000234.1:619782-639334 GCA_018207615.1 Philaenus spumarius | reverse complement strand
TTTTTTTTTTTTTTTTTTGCAAACTACTCCTAAGCAAAAAAGTAAAGTACTTTGGAGTGTAAAGTTGGAATAGTAATCGATATAAGTAATATTCAATCCAAGTGTGGACCAGTTCAAATAAATGGAATTTCACTGGAAGATCATATTTGAAGACGAGGTTAACGGAGTCACATTACAAAAGTTTTACAATTCACATTAGAATTATTTTTGAAACACTTGCCACTCACATTTAACTGAATTTATTTAGCTACTTTCGACATCATTCGATGTAATATTTTTTGACTGACGCACCGCATACAGAAAGCCGTCCATTCCTCTTGTATGAATTTGCAGTAATGTCTTTATCTGTCTCAGAACAAAAGTCGGTAGATTATTTCTATGTTAAGGTCTAGAGTGTAGCCTTGCGCCGGGTGCCTATCAGCTGTGCATGTACCTTTTTCACAAAATCTCCGGAATGTTGGAACGATAGGGCAACTGTGACCGAGGTTAAAAAATCAGTAAAGCAGAAGGGCCCTGACCACCTGGGCACCAGTTTCGCTGCCCTTTTATGCACAGCAGAATTCAAATTGTGCGTCTTACACCAAACTAGATCACCATTCTTGAATTGATGTGGTTTACGGTTTTTGTTGTAGATGAACTCAGACTTTTAGTGGGCTGAGAAGATGTTGTTTTTGGCGTTCCGCCAAATGTTGGCTGAGCGGGGTGTTGGGCTTGAAGGATCTTAAAAGGAGATGTTTTTCAGGTCTCATGTGTTGCGAAATTAAAGGCTAGTTGAAGAAGCCATGATAATTAATTGTCCCAAGAAGTTTGACTGTTGGTAGGATGATAGGCAATAAGTGCTGCTTTTAGATTTCTGTTCAAACGTTCTGCGTTGTTAGGTTGGGGATGGTATGGTGACAACGTTGCGTGTTTGATTCCACGAGTGAAACAATAGTTGCGGAACGAATGGGAAGTGAAGCAGATGGCATTGTCAGGGATGATGATCTTGGGGAAGCTGAAATGTTGGATCATACTTCGACTCAAGGCCTTAATGGTGTTGAAAGTGGTGGCTTCTCTGACAGGGCAGAGCCAGGTGAATTTAGAGAACTGGTCCACTGCGACCAGTATCATGGTATTGCCTGCTGAAGTACATGGTAATTTACCAACATAGTCAATGTGGATTTTCTCCATAGGACGGGTTGGGACTATCGACGACAAATAGCATAATTTTTTATTTTGAGCGGGCTTGCTCACAGCACATGTATAGCAACTGTGAACCTTTTGGGTGACGTCTTGGGCGAGTGAAAGCCAGGAGAAAAATTCACTCACCTTGAATTTGGTTTTGAAAATACCTAAATGACCTCCTTGGGAGAGTCATGGTAGTAACTGATAACCAGGTCTATTGATGAGGCGCACATACACTTTGATAGGGATACCTTTGTGGTTCTCAAGGCAAAGGGTCCCTTTATTAAGACAATAACGGCTAGACGTTGCACCAGTTTCTAGATCTGAAATTATAGGACTTAAAAGATCATCAGCGCCCTGTTGAGCGCCAACGTCCTGAAAAGCTAATGGGAAATTTGTTAAAAGGCTATTGCAAATTATTGTTCTCAGAAGGAGAAAATTGTTCGGGTGGCTTTTCCATCTCAAACATTCTGGAAAGGGAATCTGCTATCACGTTTTGAGTGCCCCTAATATGTGCCACTTGAAATTTAAGGGAGGTTAATTTTGCTATCCATCGTCCCATTTTGCCTAATTGTCTGGGACGGGCAAGTAGCCAGGAAAGAGAAACTCGCGATGCTCGAAATATTGTCTCAATTTCTCTACTCCAAAGACTACGGTCAGGCATTCTGACTCATATGCCGAAGAGGCTTTTCTTTCCGCAGGTGTTAGAGAGCGGGAAGCATAGGCAATAGGTTGACGTGAACTGTCAATTTATTGGAGTAGGACTGCTCCTAAGGCGCACGAACTCACGTCCGTTTGAAGGACAAAAGGTTTGTCGAAATTTGCCATACGAAGCACCGGAGGTTGTGTGATGGCATTTTGTAGATGCTCGAAAGCAATGCCTTGCTCTTGGTTCCAAACGAACTTTTGTCCTTTCCGCCTGAGCATATTTAGAGGAGCGGCATGTTCAGCGAAGTTAGGGATAAATTTAGAAAAAAATTAACGTTTCCAATAAAGTGTGACACGACCTTTGGATTGGTGGGCTTAGGAAAAGTTCTGATGGCCTTGATTCTATCGGGGTCTATTTGCATGCCTCTAGCTGAAACTAGATGACCAAAGAAACTTATCTCCCTTACTGCAAAACGAACCTTATGGTGATTAACCGTAAGTTTCACCTTTCATAATCGAGACAGCACTTCACGTAGATGTTTAATGTGCTCTTCCCAAGTTTCTGAATAGATGACTAAATCATCTAGGTAATTAAAAACGAAATTGAACTTGATGTTTGAGAAAACTTGGTCTAGAAGTCGGGTAAAAACTTGAGCACCAGTACAGAGTCCAAATGGGACTCGTGTAAACTGGTAGAGCAACCAGGGGGTACAAAAACATGTGAGATGTTTAGAACTCTCGGTGAGTGGAATCTGATGGTAGGCAGAGTTGAAGTCAAACACAGTGAAATACTTGACTCCCACAAATCAAGTGAAACACTGGTGCAGATTTTAAAGGGGTACGGCTTTGATAAAGATATGCTGATTTAGCTTTCGATAATCAATGACCATCCTAGGTTTCTTCTCAGGATGCTGAACAAGGAAAGCTGAAGATGAATAATTTGCAATGCTTTTTTCTACTACTCTCTTATCCACCAGGTCTCTTATGTGCTTCCTCAAAAATTGCATTTTCGGAGGGGCCAGTTGGTAGGGCCGACTTTTAACCGGAATATTGTCTTTTAATTGAATGTGTTATTTAATTAGGTGGTGAATCCTAATTCGGTGGTGAAGACTTCAAAAAATATGTTATTAGTCCTGAATTCACCCTTTGACTTGCATCATCAAGGTGACCCAGTGGGTTTTCAGAGACCCGGGCAGTAGAGGATAAACTAAAATTAGGTGATTTTTTGTTTTAAGTTAAGTAAATTAAAGGGTTTAGCCTTATAAAAACTGAAAGTGAATGTGTTTTAGAACAAATCCAATACGAGTCAACTCTTAAGAAAAAAATCGGACCCTAAAATTAAAGGACACGATAGCTGAGGTGCTACTAGAACTTCAAAGTTCCAGCTACAGTATTCAATTCTCAAATGAACAGCACAGGCAAGATTGATCAATAACTTTTCTCCATTAGCATTGAAGCACTCCGATTATACCTCTTGCGTGTTTTTTACTAAATTTAATGATTCTAAATTTTCAAAAAGATCAGCAGACTTGATACTCCTAACTGATCCTGAATCGAACAAGCGTTAGTCTTAAGGTTTTTGAATTCAACTTATACTAGAGGCAAAATCTTGTTGTTTTAACCCCTTAGACATCAAAGACTTAAAGTGCGGGATCCCGTTTCTGTGCCAGGCAAAAGAAGGACACTCCTAGTTATAGTGACCAGTTTGTTTATAAGAAATGCACGTGGGCCTTAAAAAATATAGAGTGCAAATTTCTGGTTTGATACCAGATAACTTATGAATTTTATTTACTATTGAAATTGTGTTGTTATACTTGAAACTACTGGGTGTTGTCTTTAAAAAAAGGTGTATTCACGATTTGTTTATTGTTTAGTCTTGAAGCAGTAGAGAATTTGTTTTTATAAAAAGACTGATAAAAATAAATGTAACTGTAGTTGGGTTTGTTATTGTCAACCAGAGCATTTACCGAGAAACCGACTATTTCTTGGTTGTTTAGTCGTTTTTTTTTTAGTGGTTTTGTTGTCGGTGTTACTGTGAATGGTTGTGTGGAGGATGTGGTTGTCGGTGTTGTTGTGAGTTGCCATGTTGTAAGGTGCTTCTACACTGTGGTGCTGTGTGACCTTTTTGGCCACATCTATAACACACTACTTGAGACTTTAAGGGTCTAAATTCCGGTTCTGGCCTGGAGAAGTTTTTTGAATCAATTGACCTTTCTTTGTCAACAAACAAGGTGTTATTGACTTGAGCATATAACTTGTCCAAGTCATTAAAGTTAAGAGGTGTGCTTGCAAAAGCTAGACAACTCCTGACCTCTCGTGAAAGGGCATCTATAATTACATCTACTATTTCTGCTTGACTTTTGTTAATCAGAAGCTTCTTTGATGTCATTCACAAAATAGTGCAGGGTCTCCTTATGCCTTTGAGGGCGATAAAAGACGTCCCGCTCCAAGGTGCGGCGTCTTTTCGCAGGTACAAATATATCAAGTGCCTCTCTGTGGAAGTCAGGGAAATTGTCATGTTTAAGCAAACACAAACTGAAAGGGTCTTGTGCATGAGGCAACAAGACACTCATAATGTTATTTTTTAAATCCTGATATGTTCGATACAAATTTAAACTAATTTTTATAAATTTAATCAACTTCTCCAGGACAAAACCATTATTAATCGGAAGAGTACACAATAATTTTTCCGCTGGATGCCTAAGTTTTCCATAAGAAAATGCAAGGGCTGGGCGCTCCTGATTCACACATATAGGGGTTGACATTAAGTCAGGTACAATCAAATTCCTTTTGGAGCCAGGCAAGTTACTCAAAGGATCAGTTGAAATGATGTTCAAATGATGAGGCAAACTTGAGACAGAAACTTGTTCAGAAAGATTTACATCGTACTCTTTATATTGATTTAAATTTTAAAATGTTGATTTAATGTTCCTAAAAACCTCTAACAAACGGTTACATTCCACATTGCTTTCTGCGGTATCTTTGTTTAAACCATTTAAAGCTGTCAAAAAAAACTCAATATGTTCAAACAGGTGTAATCTGACTGCTAATCTATTTAATTTTAAAGTCTGAGTTGAGTTCAGGCTATCCAGTTCATCACCCAGATCGTCAAAGGCGTATCGAGCCAGTTCTAATTGCTCAGCCTGATTTTCCTATTTGATGGTTTCAAAGAGCTGATCTGAACCTGCTTGAAGCAGGCTCCTCAGAGCAGTTGGCATAGCCCTCACTATATCGAGCTTGCCTCCTCACATTACCACTTCAAAGGCAAGCTCAAACTTTCTCAGTTAATCAATTGTTTTAATTAGGTCCATCTTAAAAATAAAAAATTTAAATAAAATGTGAAAAAGAGGAAAAAATGTTTTAACCACTGTATGAAAATGAAAGATTGATTTGCTTGCAATGTGTTACATTAATATTACAAGGCCAAATCGAAAATCAAGGAAGTTATTTTTGTGTTTTAATTTTCTTTTCCTTACTTGTGCAAGTGTGTAGCAGAAGATCCAATAAAAAAATTTATTGAAATATGTGTAATGTTTTTCTTGAGAAATGTATATTATGTGAGGATAGAATTGACAGGTTAAGTTGCTGCGCTTAAAGTTGAATTTATTTTATTTCGCGTGACCGAGGTTTAAAAAAAAACCCCGCTCTGATACCAAAGACATGTACCAGTCAATTTTAAATAAGTTTTGTAAGTTTACTAGGCCGGATAAGAATGTACATGTACTAGAGAAAGGGAAAGGGAAAGTTAAATTAAAACATTACCTTTCAGTGAAGCTGAACTCTCTGAAAATGCCAGAGTTAACCATTTACACTGACAAGGTTATATACATTAAAACAGCATTTTGATAACAAGCTGTTAAGGCTCTGCAGTACATAAATCTTGTCACTTTTCTCGCCCATAAGAATAATGTTACACTTGAACATGCGTACCGCTGCCAATTTTAATCCCACAGTTATGATTTACGGCTTATTTCAAAGATCACGTAAAAACAATCGCGGATGTTTCCCTTTTTTAAAAAATCTAAATTTTTTAATAGTTTTTGAAAAAAATGAGTTCAAGTTTGAAAACAATGTTTCAAGTTTTTGATTTTTTGTTGGTCAATGAAATCCGATATCGAAATTTTCAAAAAAGGAAAACATCCATTATTTTATCTTCTATCTGGTAGAAAAATATGAATTTTCTAACTTATAAATTAAAGCAGATACAAGTGTGTTCAAAGGGAGTAATGTACCTAGACCTACGGTGTCGCTCTCGCGCGGATCATATAAGAACTACTCAGTTGCGAACGAATATAACTTTTACAGATAAAAGGCACTACTTTCAATATTGTCTGCAATATTAGAACTGAAAAATTATCGAATTTAAATTATTCAACGAAAAAAAACACGTAACTTATGAAAGTATCCTTAACTTGCAAACTGTTTCTGAAATATATTTCTTTAAAGAAATATTATTAGATACAAAAAATTATGTAATTGAAAACCTACTGTTGATGATACACATTAAAACTTATTTCAAAATACTGATTTCTGATTGAATACCCCGTAAGTACATTCATGAAATATCCGACCAAGTTCAGTACTAGGGGTTATAGTTTATTGGTACTTTTCTCGGGGCCATGAAATTAGGCGGGTGAGAGAAATTCCGGTGTTGCCAACTCGTGCTGTAGTTATTTCTACAACTTACACCCGTCAAGTAAAGGTTTTGAAGCTCAATAGCAGTGTTTTCTCTCGTGCTTGTGAATCTATCTACAGAGCATTGTGAAATAAAATTATACCACTGCCTTCTGAAAATGCTACTGATTTCAATGGCATGACTTTTTTATTTTTCAAACGGCAGCAAATAATTAACAGAAGAATAAAAACCTAAATAAAAACCACTGTGTAGGCCTATTGAATTTTTCACCAACCAATTTTTGTTTTTTTATTTCGTCTGGTGCAAAGTTGTAGAAAATCGTATGAATAAACATTTTTATAAGATTCTTAGTTTAGTTGTAAAATGCATAACTGTATAAATCAAGAACAAAGACACTCGGGCGCTCGGCGAAAACCGTAGCTGTAGCCTTGCGCAATGTTGCAAGTTGCAATTTTATAATCAAGAGTAAAAAACAAATATTTTTAATGTTTATAGATCATTTGCATTTCCTTTACATAATTATTGTATGATGATAATACCATGATTTTTTTGTTTAAGCTATAATTCCGCTAATTTTACTTTCTCCCCCTATACCATAGTATATGGAGAAAGTATTGTATTCGTCAAAATTTTCGAGTTTGAGTTTTTGGTGGAAATATCCGTTTTGGGCCCCCCTGAACCTAAAAAAGTGGTTTTCGGAGTGATGTCTGTGTGTGTGTCTGTATGTGTGTCTGTGTGTCTGTGTGGATGTTATCAGACCTAGAGCCTAAACCAGTCGTCCGATTTTGATGAAATTTGGTATAGAGGTACTAATCCACGGTATCTAAAGGCGTTTTTTTCATTTTTGTGAATTTTTTATTTTTAAGGGTAATTTTCCCATAAAAACCCTTAAAATAACGGAAAAATCAACTTTTCTCAAAAACGGCTCTAACGATTTTGATTAAAATTTTATAGTTTATTAGGGACCTAAAGTACTATAAACTGTAAAATTTTAATAAAATCGTTCAAGCCGTTTTTGAGAAAAGTTGGTTATTCCGTTATTTTATGGATTTTTATGGGAAAACAACTTTAATACAAAATCACCTCTCCTACCCCACCCTACAAGTCACCGTGAATCTGTTTAATAATTTAAATACGTTTGTGAGAAAGTATGTGCCAGTTCCTTGGTACCGTTTATTTTTCTTACCGTAATACAATTCCAACAATGCTTTTTAATTAATCTATACTAATATAGAAGTAAAGTTTTTTGTTTGTTTATTTGTTTGTTTGTATGAAGGGGGTAATCTCTGGCACTACTGAACCGATTGAAAAAATAGTTTTACTAATAAAAAGCTATACTATCTCTGAGTAACATAGGCTATAATTCATTTTGATAGAAACCTTTTTTTATTTCAATATTTGTAAATTTAGTCGGAAAATATTCTTAGTTTAGGCCTAGAATGATAAACCAACACATGTATTTACATTTATTACCATAGCAACCAATCGAATAAAATAACATATAATATAGCTGTTTGCGCCAATATTTTCATTGACAGCTGATTTCAAAATTTATGCAATTATTTTTGTATTTCTAGCTTTTAGGTTAGGGTTTTAAAGTGTAGACCTGAGCCTTGATGATTCTTTTAACCATTGTTATAATTGCCGTTATCAAAAATAAGAAATAATTTGATACCGTGTGGGAATAAGAAACGTAGGGTACATTTAAATAATAAACGGGTACATATTAATAATTAGATTTTTGTAAGAAAGTATTTTAAGTCATTATTAATGTTGTTAATTATTAATTGTTGTTCATTTAACACCACCCAGCAAACACGTGTGGATTGAGGACACCATGGACGCGAACAACTTTACTATAAGCAGCAACAGTGCAAGGGTAGTGTTGCCAGTAGGTGCGTGGAGGTAGGCAAATCTCGACCTTCCGTCGCTTGACTAGTTCGATATCTGGCATCACCGCAATTTTTCTCACCCGCCTAATTTCATGGCCGCGAGTTTAGCCACTAGTCTTTCTAAACGTTTTATCAAACAAGTTTTTATAATTTTTTGAACATAATGTAACTAAACTTGCTATCAGACCATTTTATAGAGCGGATGTTGATCGGCATTCCTAACAAAGTATTTCAGGAAATGATGTTCGGCAGATCCTAATAATATTGTAGACATCCAAAGACTTTACGTCAAGGAAACTTTACGTCAGTACACAAAAAAAGGAAAACATCGTTAAAATAATTTAATTATATCTAAAATTCATCCAACATCTGTGATTCTTTGCTGGGAAACATGTTATGGGCATAAAACCAATTTATTTTTATTTTCTTCTTAATTTATCTTATTGATCTAAATTTGTATTACCCAAACATCACAGGGTACCCTAGGAATATCCCAAACACATCCTGAATATTTTCCTGATTTTAGTAGCCTACTTTCCTGATTTCAGTTTTTCTAAATTTATTCAAGATACTTTAATAATTAATTGAGTGTTGAATTTCCATCTTTGAACTAGGCTAAGATGCGACAATTACTTTTAGTTAGACAAACACAGTAAACAAAGACAAAGCAATAAATAATTGCCATTGAGCACCTAACAACGGTGAGGGTACAGCTGGTATAATTTTTCCCTTTCAGTTTTCTTCAAAATAAATTTGTAAGAAATTTAAGTTAGATATAAATAGTATAATAAAAACTAATATAATGATGTAAATAAATTATTTTTGTAAGGTATATTTTTCGCTATTGTTGATTTAAAATTTGTTTGTATAAAATATTTGCTTTGATTAACTGTAATTAGTTTTATTAGTTTGTATAAACATATTTATTATAACAAAACTTATTAAGTTTTAATATTGTAATTAAACATTCATATTTTTAAAGAACTGTAATATTGAAAAATTGAGTATTTATAGATTTAAAATTTTCCTTACGTGTGTAATCAAATTGTGTACTACTTTGGAAATATTTTTAATTGATTTTTATTATTAGTCTACATTTTTTTCATTTACTATAATGATCGGAAAATGAGATTGTTCCTGTTTGTGTTCAGTTGTGTGTAGTTTTTAGTTGTCTGTTAATAAGTACGAAATATAAGAGTAATAACCTGATTTAATCAATGCCTGGGTGTCAGACTGACATTTCAATACCAAGAAATTTATGTTTTGTAATACATTTTGTTGATTATAGCCTATTGAAAAAAAAACACAAATTGTACTATGACTTATTTCTATATCTGTTTAATTAATATTATAGTTTTAAAAATATTATAACTATGGAATTTATAATTAAATTCAATTAACATAAGCTTTAAATATTACCATTGAAGAAAGACCACTATAGTGTTGTTTCTTCAATGATATTACTGAGTGTTTGTACGTGGGGTTGATTGTTCTTGGAGATTTTTCAATTTATCGTGTTTTTTTTTTTAAGAAGAAATTTTGCGTCTTGAGACATTTCAGTTAGTTTAAAAATTAGAGTGTTCAAAATGTCCTAAATTGTTTACTATCCCTAAATAAAGTTAAAAACAAGACTAGAAACTATTAGGCCTATGTTCATTTAGTATTCAGTATCATGTCTGCGGTAAAATTAAATACAAATATACCCACTTGTTGATTAAATATCGCTGATGAAACCTTTGCTACTCGGCTATTTCAGGCGGGGAGGGGAGATTCAGAGACAGACACAAGGTAAAATGTTACGCATGCGCTGTGCATTTGAACTATTTTTGTTAAGCGGCGCGCGGAATATTGCTTCGACTGCTTGGTAGTTCATCACAAATCTGCCTCGTAGGAAAGGAGCGGTAGAGTCAACTTCGAAACTTATTTTATGTACTGCAGACCATTAATTTATCATGCGATAATAACAAAATTCACATGCCCTTAATAAAAGTTATATGCCCATACTTTATAAGTTTATACGCCCTTACAAAAGTTTTTTTATTTTTAACAATTTATTCAGATTATATATTTAAAAATAAAACCCCCTTTTTAAGATGTAATAAAATTAAAAAAATAAAACCTCCCTAAATATTAATTAAAGAACAAAATGTAAAATCCTTCCTTTTTTGATAGAAAAATAAAAGATACAGTTTATCTGTTAATATTAATATTCCTAAACACACATTTATTACATTTACATTTATTAAAAAGTAAATACACAATATTTTTATATTTACAAATATCTAATATGAATATTTATTTATTCATAACAATTTACCTTTGTTTGTTTGATTATTTTTGTTGGCCAACTTTATTTATAAAGAAGAAAATCAAAGAATTTTTGAAAATATAAATAAATAAATTAAATACCAAATTATGATTTATTTGGTATGATTCAAAAAAATTAACTTAGAGAATTCTGAAAAGAGACGCTTTCTGTTTGAAAATAGAAAATTTGCTAGCACTCCTCCCAATTTAATTACTGCATCGTAGTGAAAATGCTATCACAATAAATAAGTAATTCTACAGAACTAACTACAGTTTGGATTTTGGAGCCCAACGAAAAAACTTGCAGCAAGTATTAAAATACGTTACATACCATACAAGTAAAATTTTCAATAAAATAATGGATTTGTCTGCATATCAAAAAATGTGTATATATATTATTGATTTTTTTCTTTTAACTTAAATTTTATTAGTAAAACAATTACAGTCGAACTTGGTTTTAAACGGCCTCAGCTAATGCGTCAACTCAGACATGGCATCATTTTTTTTACGTCCGGTCAAATCGTTATTTTTTACATTATTATAAACCCCTGTTTTAGCATCAACAAATATTTTAACCACTCGGTTGTAACGTCATAAATGTACAAAATATTTTACTTTAATTTCAATAAACATTCTTAAATTATAATGTTTTGTAAATATATCATACTATAGTAAACGTCACCTTTTAAGATATGATGCCACTGAAAAAATACATGTACTGTCAGTTATGTGTAACTAAACCCATGACCTTGCTGGGAAAGCGTTGGGACAGAACAAAAACGCGGGTTAAACCACTCAATAGCATAGCCTGGCGAGACATTTTCTTAGTTGTGATCGCTTGCCAGGCGTATGTCGGTGTGAATTGTTCCTGCCAATTCACACAGAGGAGGGGGTAGAGGAGTTAGCAGTGTTGCTATAGTGGAATCCCCTCTACCGACTTTGACGGGACCATAAGGAGATTTCGTTTTGACAATTTAAAAATACTTTTTGTGTGTAAAACGTTAAAAATAAATTTTCAGTCACTCTGTTCGCATAAATAAATGTTTGAAAAGAAGTACGTAGTTTGTTTATGTAACGGTTTGATTCTAAGGGGGAGAGAAATTAGGCAGCCTGGCATCAAAGGGAAGGAGGACTTCTAACATTTTTCGAGTTCTAAGAAAACTGAATTCTAAGTTTGACATTGACACATTTTTTTTAAAGCCACTATTTAATTTGTAATAGATGTTTAAGTTGTAGAAAAATGATCTAGTTTTGATTTAAAAAACAAAAATTAAATATTTTACATACAATATTGCTATTATTTTTGGATTTCCGATTTTCGGAGGCGTTCGGATAACCCGTGTTTCGGTTGACCTGAGTTTGGTTAACCGTGGTTTTACTATACTGTAATTTTAGTGTTTGTTAAATTAATAGTACACAGAACATGTATTTAAATGTTTAACCTAATTTTTTACTCATTAAAACTTTACACACTTAAAAATGTTACCTAATTTATAATTGTAGATGACCTCAGCTCCAATTACCGGGTCCCTAATGTACATTAAAAGAAAAGAATAGTTTTTTCTTTTTAATAAATGTCATGAATAATGTTGTCAATAATAGTAATACTGTATAGTTGTTTGTCCTTTCAATCAAGCTAACAAAAATATGATTTCCTGTTGGTACATCTTTATAACATCACTCGGATGTAGCGTCAACGTTCGTTCTTCCTTTGTTGATGCTATAACCAAGATTAACTGTATAAGATCTAATAAAAACTGTCTTTCTGTAGTATGTGGAGATAAACCAGGTGTTGGTTACATGGGTCAAAATAAAAGAAAAAGTTCCTATAAACATATATTTAGAAACACTTCTTTTACCAGTTATACGCTACTAGCTGCCCGATCCAGGTTTGCAAGGTTAGACAAATAAAAGTTAAATGTATATTAACAAAAAAAATATATCAATAAATATATTACACTATGTATTTCTTATGGGGATTTTTAGTAACTTTGACCCCCCAAACCCCCCTAAAATTAAAATTTTTTTTTGTAACCTTTCTTAGCGAGCACTTAGGACCCTAGAGGAAGCTACATACAAAATTTCATTGTAATCCATTGAGTAGTTTTTGAGAAATCGTGATGAGTCAGTGAGTGGTATTTGGCTTTTATATACAGTAGAGCCGCGGTTATCCGAGGTAATGTGGACCGAGGGTGCTTTGTATAAGCAAAAACTCGGATAACACTAACTCTGTCAAAAATCGAGAGGGAAACGTACGGTAAACTGGTGAAATCAATAAAAACGTGGCCAAAGATGTGAAAAAAGGCATCTGCTGTATTATCAAATGAAAAAATAAAGTCCAAATAAAAACAAAATACAAAATGATAAAAAGACATATATAGGCATACGTACTAGATAAAAAATTATTACTTAAATAAGTCCATAAGTGCTTTCTGTTTAAAGGAACTCACTTGCTTGTGCGCCGTATCTATTTTTACAATACTGGTTTTAACTGGTTTACACTGCACATTGCCACAACACAGCGAGTATGAGTTTTATTGAACAACGTGATATTTAGTGAAAAAATAGTAACAAAATAGTACTGATGATTAGCAAAGTGTCCAAATAAAATTAAAATACAAATAAAAAATTATAAAAAGACATACATAGGCTACAGCACATGTTCCAGTAAAAATTATTTTTTGAAAAAGTTCATAAGTGTTTTCTGTTTAACGGAACTCGCTCGCTTGAAAACTAAACAAACGATATGCAGTATGACATACCATGGTGGAACGACTAACAAGGAAGGGTGTGCTTATGTGCATGTGGGCAGGGCCTCCGCAGCGGCAGTGACGTAGCATAGGTCGCACACTTTCTGCCGTTTGAGCTCAGACACGTGTATTGTCGTTGGCACTACACTTGTTTATTTGTCAAATGTGAAGTTTTTTGTGATGTAGTTAGTGGTTAGTGGTGTAGTTGTTGCTATTTAACATGCCGAATTGTGCAGTGTTCGGGTGTAATAGTTACAGCAGAAAGACTGTAGGAACCGCCTGTCGTAGCGGAGCTACTCATATTTAACAATAATTAGCTTCGTGAGATATCCCCGGCAATAATATGCTCGTTCCAGCGGAAAAGAGAATTAATAACTTCGTTCAACATCTCGGCCCTAAAAAGGGCCTGTTTCAGTCAGCGTTCTGCGATTTTCCCGTAAATGCCTTTTACGGGAAAACTCGCCTTAACTTCCTCGGAGCTTCACTCCACATGTCCCCGGCCGATATAACATCTGTCTGGCGAACATAGGCTTGTTCGACCGCCAAGGACACGTCGATATCGGTCGGCCACTTCAATAATCTTCGTTTACTTTCCTCGGGAGTTGAGACCTCATCTTCCGAGAAAGTCACTTAGCTATTTTCCCCAACTTCTTTTGGCCCTCATAAGGACCGTTCGAGCAACGCACAGCAGCTGTCTGTGAAACGTCGACACGTTCTCCCACCAAGGACTCTACGTCAACAATCGAATGGTTCCTTAACTTCTACCGTTTAACTTTTCCCCGAAGATGTACCTCATCTCACGGGAAAGTTATTCGGCCCTTAGTACCGCGTAAACATCTCTCGAAATACTTAAAGTCCCCAGTAAATTCAGCTCCCTGGTCACGATGTATATTCAGTGGTAAACGTAGACACGTTTACCGCAACAAACTAAATAATACATCACGCAAAATGACCAAAACCACCTTTCAAACTTTCTCGGTGTTCAAACTCGCCTTCCCGGGAAAGTTACAACCCACCGCGTAAATCTTCAATCCGAAAAATCACAAGTCCCAACGCGAACTTAAGAACTAGTAAACGCTAACTTAAGTTCACGTTAAACTTTCAACTCGCATCACTGGTTCAGTACTCCGACATAAAATCAGTTCACATCGCTTCACTGGTTCGGATGGCCGACGCCGAGCAGCCCTGTCATTGGCTGCGCACCTTCAAAACTTTCTCTTTTCCCCACCTCCACGCTGGAATAGAGTATATTAGAGGGCCTGATTAGTGTCCAAATCACCAGATCCAACCTGGATACCAAGCAGTCAACATCAACAACAGATCCTACCTGGACTCTGCCAAGTGAACACCATCAAGAACAGATCCTACCTGGACTCTGAAGTACCAACATCTCCAACCTGGACTCTCAAGAAGTATCATCAAGTGAACTCAGCACCATCATCAGATCCTACCTGGAGCCTGACAGACCAACGCCAAGAAGTGGAAAGAGCCATAAGTCCTCAGCCGAGGCACCGCACAAAGAGAATATAGCCAAGAGGGAAGCTAAGTGAGGAAGTGTTGCCGACTCGCCAGGATTAAAAAGTTCCAATAAATGTTATTTGTCTAATTCAAATACTGCGTTCTATTTTCAACACCAAACCACATCAGCGCAGCGACACAGGAAGACGCTCTTCAAGCAATCTGCGGAAACTTAGTAGCTATTTTTATCCTTGGCTACAGCCTTGGTGTCCGGGCAGTGCGCACCCTGCTCCGAGCTACTAGGTTTCACCACGACACTTTGGTACGGGTGTCGTGTAGGACGCAACGAAACTTCGCATCGCAACGACAGCGCAGCGCTACGACCTTCACAGGCTTCACCTGCAATTGCAAGCCCCTCAGGCACAAGCTTTAGCGAGGCTTCACCTCACCGCCCTTCAGACTACATTCTGTCGAGGCTTCACCTCACGCCCTTCAGGCCACATTTTCGGCCCTTATCAGGGCCGAGACAAATTAAAAACTTGTGTCGCAAATTTGAGCTAGGTTTTTTTTTGTTAAATTAAAATCCCCGGAGCGACAACACGCCGAACCGCTATAAAGTATTATAAGTTTCCCAAAAATGAAGATTTATCGCGGCAATAGACTCACGCTTGTTGTAGAACTGATCGAATCAACATCAATTATGCTAAAATATGTTCCCTGCACTTTTATCCTACTAATTTTTTTAGGATTTTTTTATGTTTGGCAAGTACTACTGAAGTACTCGTCAAAAAACTTCAAAATTTAAAATTTGATGCAATTAAAGCTTCCAAAATATAAACATACTGTGAATTCCACAGCAAGCTCTGTAAGTGCTAGACAACAAAGTTTTCTAATGAAGGAACAAAAATGTATTGTACAGAAAATGTTAGAAACGTTAACAGGTGTGAACACATCATTGGAAAGTGAACTGATTTTAAATAATAATTTGGAGTGTGAAAGTGTTATTGAGGGCATCGGTGTTCAAAATAAATTGATTGAAATAAAGAAACAACTTCAAATATGAAGAGTTGCAAAGAATGCAAGAACAAAATAATAGCATTGAATTTGAAAAAGCTTCGTTTTGTGATCAATTGAAAAAGTGCTTACAATGCGAAAGATCTCAAAGTAAAGAAAATTCTTGGGCAAATATTTTCTCCTGGTCAGATTTGAGTTTTAATGAATAAACAGAAGAAAATTCATTGGAACAATGAAAACATATCTTGTGCAATATCCTTACGAAGTGTTAGCTCTAAGGCTTATACCAACAAACATCCCAGAAGAAGCTATAACACGGCCAATTCATGTGCACACACACACACATAAAATTATGGAATTTGAACATCTTTGTCTTGTCAAAGAAAGAAGAACTACAAAAGTAGTAAAGCAAGAAACTTGGCAAGTTTAACAAATAATATCTGTTAGCTTTAACTTTATTGTGATGCACAGTAAACATTGTCTGTTTGTTAAGTAAATATTTACAATAATACTAAATGTAACCATTCAAAAACTCCAATATTTATTAAGCATATATTATTTTGTTTATAACAGTAAATATCTATTTTTAATAACAGTGATATTTGTTATTGTTGCTAAGTATGGTAATAGCAATTTCATGTAATTCGAAAGGTCAATATAATAATTAATTATGTTTTCAAGTTTTTTACATTGTATAAAATAAATTACACTTTGTGATGCAGTGTATAATATCTTTTACCATGGTGTTTTTAATTTGAACATTCATTATCATAAAATTGTATTTAATTGTAAATGTATTATTCAATGCGATTATTATAAATTAACTCCGCAGTAATATCATATTTATAACAATATAGACAAATTTAATGATTAACAGATTAGATGATAACAACTGTTCAACATGAGGAATGTTTAAGACTCTAAAACTTTAAAAAAATCAAGTAATGTTCTTTTTAAAAACATATAAATTAAATGGTAAAAGGTGAACTGTATGCTCAGAGAAAAATATGTTTGTTCATAGCACTACCAAGGTAGAACAAGACATAAGCAAATAAACACCGAAATACTATAAATTTTCACTTAAACATTTGAACAAACTGCATTTATCCCATTAATAATGCCACAAATTAATCGCTATTCTTTTCACAATGTAGAAATAGGATTTAGAGCTAAATAAACATTTATTTAATAAACCAATAGTCCATTTGAAGACATGTATGTGGTTACTTTTAGTTCAATAAAAGTGGGGCAGAAAAGGTTCCGTTTGGTTACTGCTTAGAGGCCGGCAGGCTGGTGCGACCCGAGTGACGTAATGCACTTCAGCCGACTGTTTTCGTACTGCTAATAAGCACACCCTTGTTAGTCATTCTACCATGATGACACACACAACGTTTTAAGAGCAGCGAGGGTTTACTTGATACTGAATCAAACTACTGTATTCACAAAAACTAAAGAAGTGTGAGAGGGAGGAAGCAGATGCAAGATAATGAATGTTGACATCACCATCGCTTAAACAATAATCACAGACGTTTGTCTAGTCTTACTACGCTACTTACTAAGTGCATCCTACTACCCGATTAATATTATTGTTTATTCAAGTCATTTGTTTGATTGTTTATATAGTTCACTACTTATAAATAAAAAAATTATTTATGAGAAATCATTTATTATTATTTTTTTATAAACTTTTAAATTAAACTACTATAAACTTCAATCATGCAAAGAAACATTTAAATTGTTTAAGATTTTCACCCTACCGTCCATATATATATTTGAAACAATCCTTTATTTTAAATTTAAGTGTAAGCACGTTCAAAATAGGGATTTGCATGATTACCATACTAGAATGGCTTGCAAATATCGGGGTAAACAGCACAGGCTAAATTTATTTAGTAAGTTACCTTCGCAAGCTGGGGCGCTATTTATGAATAACCTTCCTCCAGACTTGCTAGAGATTAATGATTATTCATGTTTTAAAGGCAGACTGAGACGACTGCTGTTGTCTGGATCCTGTTACTCTGTGGAGGAGTTTGTGGGGCACTGACAGGGGTGTGTGGAGCCTCCATGTTTCTAGATTTTATATTTATGTGTGTTATTTTAATTTAGAGATTGACTACTGTTCGTAAAGACCAAATAACCAACAATAATAAAAGAGAGTAGCATATTGATTTTTGTTTTGTATAAATTTTGAGTTAAACTCTGCACTCGATTTGAAGTTTGTGAATAGTATGTGATGTGTTACTATTCCAAGTACATTTTGTGAAAATAGATTTTGATAAGCAAAACAAATGAAATTCTAATAATATAAAGTAAACAGTTTACTAAATAAAAGTAAAGCTAACTAAAGAAACAAACTTACTTTTTCTGTAAGAGCTCCGTAATAGCCTTTTAGGTGCTTCTGTTTTTTCTTCTTCTACGTTTTGTGTTTTATTTTTCTGTAACATAATAAACTTGTATGCTTATAAAATAAACAACTTTCAACTAAACCTTCTAACAAATTCCAAGTCTCTTTTGCTTTTTGTATTACAATTTATTGATTGTTCTAATAAATACAAAATGGATTGTATGCTGTGTTTCTGTAATATTAAGTATCATACACATGCTATGAAGCAACATCAATAATTACAATTGGTCATCAATTATCTACTATTTGCAGAAAAACTAAGGCTTTTGTGAAGATTTTTCCAACAGAATTATCACAAAAGTAAATCTATTTGACATTTCTTTGAAAATTTTTCATAATTTCTAATGAAATATATGGACTCAAATGAGAATATATAGGTATTTTAAAATATTTTGAATCCTGGATTTTTAAGGTAGGCAAATGCTGCAGTGCCTAGCATTTTCAGCAAAACATAAATTTGTATAATGTAGATTGAAAGCACTCTGTTATTCACTTATTCTCCTCAACCGATTATAATGTAACATTAAATTCCGTGGTTAATTGGATGCAATAGAAATGTACAAAGCAGTTAAAAGTGGAATACTTATACATTTAGTTAACATTGACTTTAATACTTTCTAATACATAATTTTAATGTAACATTCGTGTTTTTACTTAATGATTTCTTTTGTAACGTTCAAAACCCCTGCAAGCTTTTCTGTTACACAAGCTACTAACTCCTTAAGTGTTAACTGAGTTTTTTAAATATGCAGTGAAGCCAACTTTTCCAGGTAAAAGAAACAATAACTATATTACTTGCCTAGTTTAGAACATGCAAATCTGGATTTTCCAATCTCTGCTATTTAAACTTTTGTTACAATGCTGTAATAAATGTTTGTAATTATCTTACTATAAATTTATACATGTTAAAAGCCTACCGGACATAATAATGTCATACTAAAATAGCCTAATTCCAATATACAATAGCCTGATTATATAATATAGTTTCAATAGCCTTACAGAACCATACTAAACACAAATTATAACCTTTATGTATTTTCAAAAAAAAGACAATATCTTTGTGACAGTTAATCAATGTCTGATTTAAAAAAAAAGAAATCATTATACAACTTACAGTAATGTCTTGGAGTAATGCAAAGCCATGTTTTGGTCAAGTCAGAACAACTCTTAATTTGAAAATTGTACAACACAAATGCATTATAGCAAAAGCTATAATGAAAATTCAGACACATTGAATGTTGCAATTTACAAAACTAGTGCCTGTTTTTCTTTTTTTTTT
>JAGFPH010000234.1:580693-619772 GCA_018207615.1 Philaenus spumarius | reverse complement strand
TTTTTTTAATTTATATAATATAAATATGCATATCTACAACTCAAAGGTTGGCTAACACAAATACATATATAAGTACTTATATGTAATACGAGTGCTGTATGTGTTTTATAAAAACTTGTATGTTTTGGTAACTGTTAAAGTTACAACAATTTCTTTTAATAAATATGTATTATGACTTCTAATGTTCTCTTTTCAAAATGTTCCACTTGTTGGGCATCAAATTATAATATTAGTAAAACTTCTTTTTTGTTCAATTTATGATAAAAGTTACTGTTCATTTTAAAACTACTACTACTTAGCTGAAGAAATAAGTACTAACTCCTTTATGGTTTTTATTTTACAATTTCTTTACTTTTATATTCTTTTTTACAATTTTATATTTGCTTCAGAGCACAATGAATATTATTTTATATTATTTTTTTTTAAATAAGACTCTCTATCTCGGTTTAAACAATCCCTGGCTGTCTTGCTGTTAAATAAGCAATCTCAAATTTACCACTTACAACTAACATACATGAAATACTAAACTAATGTATAAAATTCCTAAAACTAAAATATTATAAGTCAAAAGTGTGTGAAAAGTTTGATCTAGATTTAAAAAGTTTATAAAGTTTATATTGATTTTGCAGTTTTAATTTGGATGCAGTGTTTTTGAAAATGGATATATTTTTGGTCAGGTATTACCTTCAATATGGCCTCTTGCCTACAAACTGTTTTCCTTGAAATTTACTACCGGTATTGTTTTAAGTTCCCACTTCCCTGGGACTTATCATTCGTTTCTTCCTCCAAGTTACTTGTACTATTTACTTTCTTGTACTTTACTACTCTTGGGAATATAAATTTTTTAAATACTTTTGAAATACGTCTGCACTGGATCAAGACTAAAATCAGAGTGCTTACTTCGCCGAATATATTTTGTAACTCCCTCCTTAACAATTGAAAACGCCTTCGATTTTCGTTTGCGCTATTCAGCCGAACATGGCATGTCGTGGTTGTAAAAGTTTTTTTTTTAAACATATTTGGTCGTATTTATTTTAATGCAATTGTTTATTTTCACTTTCCTAATTGTATATATCCACCTTTTTACTTTCGCCCCCTATACCATAGTATATTTGGTATATCCGTGTATAGTATATATAGTATATCCCCTATACCATGGTATATCCGTTTTGGGCCCCCCTGAACCTAAAAAAGTGGTTTTCGGAGTGATGTCTGTGTGTGTGTCTGTATGTGTGTCTGTGTGTCTGTGTGGATGTTATCACACCTAGAGCCTAAACCAGTCGTCCGATTTTGATGAAATTTGGTATGGAGGTACTAATCCACAGTATCTCCAGGCATTTTTTTCATTTTTGTGAATTTTTTTATTTTTAAGGGTAATTTTCCCATAAAAACCCTTAAAATAACGGAAAAATCAACTTTTCTCAAAAACGGCTCTAACGATTTTGATTAAAATTTTACAGTTTTATTAGGGACCTAAACTACTATAAACTGTAAAATTTTAATCAAAATCGTTCGAGTTCTTTTTGAGAAAAGTTGGTTTTTCCGTTATTTTATGGATTTTTATTGGAAAACAACTTTAATACAAAATCACCTCTCCTACCCCACCCTACAAGTCACCGTGAATCTGTTTAATAATTTAAATATGTTTGTGAGAAAGTATGTGCCAGTTCCTGGTACCGTTTATTAAATGTTATTATTGTTTTATTCACTTAAAATATCCAATTCATTTATTTTATATAAACATACACTTGTATTCTCACACTTGATAATTTCCACACAGCTGTTCCGCTGCTTGGCTGCGATTACCAAAAAGAAAATATATTAACCCGTTAGCATTGCTAACCTGTCTTGTTCACATTATATTTACACACATTTGTTTTGAAATCCCTAACACTTTGGTTAAACTAATAACTAATTTACAATGATTTTACTTAATTTCCAATATTTCTTATGCTAAAACATGAATGATTTTACATCGTTAAGAACTGTGAAAATATTCTTACTTGTCAACATAGGCTATGATAAATTTTACTCAGTTTGTTTAATATTTTGGAAAAGGTAAGTTTACTTTTAACTTAGATGTTATTGTTTATGAATTTTAGTGTTTATTTTAATTATTTAATAGGCCGAACTCCCGAAGTTGTTTGAATTTATTTATTTAGGTTATCTTGTATAAAAACTAAATTTTGAGGTTAATATGTGAAACTTACTATCCACAGTTCTTTTAATTTTCCAGCCAGACTTCTTTACCCTTGATTTTATATTTTCAATTTATTATAACCCTCTCAGTTGCTTTAAAATGTTACAGTATATTAAACTAATTAGCTTTCATTAAAAGGGGTGGGTTTTTCTTGATCTGTATTATTTAGTAAGGGAGGGTTTTTCTTTAAATCAAATATTCTCAATTTTTCTACTAAGGGCGTATCAATAATTTTTTTACTAAAAATTTCTAATAAAGAAATTGTTTATTACACCATTGTATTCTTTGCCTTCGCCTGTAAATGGATAATTCAGATTTCTAGGTTTCACCAACCTAGGTAAGCAGGTCATTCCATGACATATTTTGGTCACTTCATTATAAATTTTCTTTTAATACATGTGCAGTCCTTATGTGGCCCCAGTACGCTTCCCAATTTGGTAGACTGGCACACTTTACTTGTATACATTGCAAGCAATACATCTTATACTTTATGGTTCTACAACGGGCAAGACCCGTAATTCCTGGAAATTTATGTTTTTACAAAAATCTTGTAAAAAACAATTTTTCTAGGTCAGCAAGGGAATCTGAACGTATGCAGTGCAACAGGGGACAAGTTGGGATGAGCAAGGAATTATCAGTGAAAACTGACTCTTGAACTCTAGCTTGTCTGGGAATGAATAAAATCTTAGCCTCTATTTAATAATTTCTTGGGGAATACCTACCAGGATCCAGGAATATTATGTATTTGGGTTTTTCTTAGGGAAACACATTACGCTAAACACGTATGTGTTAACCATGTACTTCCCAAATCATAATATAAAACGATGCTTTGTAATTCAAGTTTAAAGTTTAGAAAAAATTTCAAATTTTCTCAAAATCCTAAAAAAAAGATATTTTTGTTTTATACAGAAGTAGATCTAAAATAAATGTTAAATGAGTTATTAACGAATTTTGAGTATTTTAGAAAATAGCGTTAAATGAGTTATTAACGAATTTTGAGTATTTTAGAAAATAGCTAAATTGACGAAGTTCAGACGTCAATAAAGTATGTAAAAAATAACGTTTATCAAAGTTAAAGTAGAACATGTAATAGAGGATGAATAGTTTTAAAGTAAAACAAAGTAAAAAATGTATATATTGTTTAAAAGAAAGGGTGAGAGATTTCACACCTTAAAGTCAGTTTAAGAAAATAAAACTAAAGTTTTAAAATTTATAAGAATTAAGTTAGAGTAGGAAAAAGTACAATTAAAAAAACCCAGTACATGCAATAAACTTTGGGAAATTAATTAACACAGAAAAAACCAAAAACCTTAGAAATTACAAGTCCCACAACTCAAGCAAAAACACAGGGAACTTCAATCTATAATCCTGTGATGGTTTCCAGTTAAAACTTCCATACAAATCTTGATGAACTAATTAAATTTTCCATGTTTCCCTACATTATAACGAGGATGTCCGTGTCTGAACATCTTATTAGAATGTTTGACTCATTTACAATGTTGCAAACATGGAAAATTATTTTAGTATCTGCCTCCTCGTGTGTTGTGCAGCTAAAATCTTCTACAAACGTTTTCAAGATTTCTCCATCAATAACTTCATATTGATAACATTTATTAAAATTAATTTGAAACGTTTTAATGCCTATGTATGGTGTTAATTCATTATTATCTCAATGATCAATAATGAACTTAACAAAAGCTTTTTTTAAATTTCAAATAACGAAGTTCTTTAGAAAAATCTGTTGTTCGTTTGTGTTCAGGCCCGGAGATATTCAAGTCTCGTTTGTCCGACGTATTTCTTAGTGCATGTTCGCAATATTTTATAGACGGCGTGATTCAGAAACTAATCTTTTATCAATCGGAAACAAATTCAGAATGATCAGAGCTAGATATTTCCAAGAGCTGAGATGAGCGAAACTCAGGAATTCGATAATTCGGAAGACGAGATAGATAATGATGAAATCGATTGAAGGAGATGATTATTTTTTCTTATATTTCTTCACTTGGTGCATCTATGATATATCAGATACGTTTTTCTGAATCCACGATTTTTACTTTGGGGTAATAATATCACATGAAAGATATCAAATAAATAGTTTATATATAGGCAATTAAAATGTTAATCATTAATATAACCACAAATTATAATATCAAATGACATCTTCTGATGGTTAAAATAACAAAACAGAACTTATAAATAGACCGAGATGCATAGACCGAGATAAATAGACTTGAAACTCAAATGGCGCGCGCAATACTTCTGCCTGCTTCATCCGACTGACGAGCGTCGTTCTACTGAACACCTGACTGACAAATTTGTTTATGTTTAATCCATAATTATGCACCCTCAGACAAAATTTTAAGTTTATTAAACAAGTTGCAGCTTATTTATTTATCATATATCTATTCGGGCTGACTGACCAGCTCTGTTCTGATATATGACTGACTGACATTTATAACTGTTATTTATATGTATTAGAGAAGTTGTATAACAATTTTCAACTTTAGCAAATCTATATTGTTACCCCGATAAATGATACACCTTTGATATCGCACCTCAGTCACCTGTTCTACGATTCGCTTGACTGACCGGAGCATGTTTGTGTACACATCGACTACAACAGAACTAATTATCAAATGGTTTGAGATATAGATGTGCGGTTTTAATCATTGAGATTGTCTTAAAATTCTGAATTAAAATGATGTATCACATGACCACTTTCCTATTTAAAAAAAATGTTACATTCAAGATGGCGGACCAAATTTTGACATTTTAATAAAATAGTATTTTTACGTAGAGTAGGTTCCTCAATCACATCTACCTTAAAATTTTCCTTACATACAAAATATTAAGCCGTTTTAGACTTTTCACCTACCCTGTATATGTTTAGTTGTACAGTGATTAAAGTTTAGTATAATTTACGCTTATGCTTATTTGTTTTATAGATTAAATTATTATTATTTATAACTTTTATTTATATGTATTGAGAAGTTGTATAACAATTTTCAGCTTTAGCAAATCTATTTTGTTACCCCGATAAAGGATACACCTTTGATATCACACCTGAGTCACCTGTTCTATGATTCACTTAACTGACCGGAGCATGTTTGTGTACACATCGACTACAACTAATTGTCGAAAAACCAGCCTTAGTAAACGGAAACAGTTTTTTTGGCTCTGGCTCTCCGTCTATTACATCAAAATAGATCTAAAAACAAACACATTATATTTAATGCCATGGAGTAAGTAGAAAGTAAACTTACTTTTGTCACAAATAAATAAAAGTAAGTTTAACATACTGAACATACCTTTAATCTAATTCTCAGCTCTCGTTTCACTTCCGTAGGTGGTGCCTCAATCTTGATTTTTGGCACGAGGTCTTGAATCACACCAATCTCCTGAAAACATTTTAAAACCAAAAACTTTAGTTTGAGAAATGAATACTTAACACTTATAAGAAATGAAACCGTAGTGCTTTTGAGGGCGACGCTTATGAGTCACCAAGAAAGCCTAGTTCACCGAGAAGTCAACAGGTTTCGCTAGTGTCAATGCCGTGGACTGTACTTTTTTCCCAGACTCGGACTGTACATTTCTCCCCAACTTGAACTTTGGAACGTTGACCCACCCCACTATACCCTGTCACTTTCACTGGTGTACAAGTTGAGAATATTGAAAGCAAGTTTTCCCTTATTGTAATCCTTAATGTGCAGCTGTTTAAATTAATATATTTTAAAGCTGTAATTATTTGTTGTTTTGTATGTAATTTGCTGTAAATATAGATTGTTTTTCTTTTCCCAATGATATTTAACTTTTACAAATGTAAATGTTAATTTGCTGTAAATATAGATTGCCTTTCTTTTGATAATAATGTTTACCTTTTAGTAATGTAAATATTTTAAAGCTGCAATTATTTGTTTAATTTTTACGTAATTTGCTGTAAACATAGACTGCCTTTCTTTTATCAGTGACAAGTAACTTTTACTAATGTAAATATTTTAAAGCCGAAATTATTTGTTTACTTTTCATATAATTTGTTGTAAATATAAATTGCCTTTCTTACTTTCTATTTCCAATGATTCATAAACTTTCAAAATGTACATATTTTAAATTTGTAGGCCTATTCATTGATTTATTTGGAATTTAATTAAATGTCAATATAGAATGTCTTTGTTTTGCCTACTGAAATATGCATTCTTAACATGTAATTTGTATTTGAAAAAGAATTTTAACAATCATGATCATAAACATTTAATAACATTTTCTGAATTACAGTGGGTTGTGGGTTATATTGTAGTTTAGTAGAAATGTGCAATTTGTTTTGGTAGTTTGATTGGGATAAACATTAAATTTGCAGTTGTGTAGGCCTAATAGTAATTTTGTTTGTTTTTTTTAGTCATAATTGAAATTATAAAAATTAATCATTGTGCTTTCAAATTGATGATTTGAGTATTTTTTTAGAAACCATTTTTAACTTCAATAATAGTTTACAAAAATATGGTTTTTATATTAGCACAATTTGCTATTCTAGTAATCTGAGAATCAAGAGAGGTTGTTGAGTTTGCTTTATTTTAGACATTCATTTTTTTTATTAATCTCATAATTTTTTTATTTTTATTAATAATTGGTTTTTACGTTAAAATAAAATTGTGAAATTTTATATATTGTTTCCAATATGGACAATTTCAAGAAAAAAATATTGCAGCCTATCGCAATATTGGATCTTTGAAAAATTAGAGCTTTGTTAAATGCAAAGCGGAAGCAGTCGGAATTACTTTATTTTTGGGCTTAAATTATATCTGTCGGCCTATTTAGGTCTTATGGGGCAAAATCCAACAGACTCTTGACACTGCGATATTTGTCTACTGGGGTTGGGCCGGTTGGGGAGGAAAGAGAAAGTTGTTTGTGAGAGAGACAGATATATTCACCGCTCGGCAGCCCGGAAAAAGACTGGTGGCGCTCGGAGTGAATTCTCGGTACTACCAACTAGTGTTCCCTTTTAGTGCATAAGGTTTCGCTTCTTATAATGTTCAGTATTCATTGGTTTGAGTAACGATACACCTGTTTTTTTGTAACTCAAATTTGGACAAAACACCTTAATTGTACATCAAATTTTTGAACCCATTTTGTTTATCCCAACTAAAACTTGTAGCATTCAGTTACTTAAAGTTAGTAAATTAATTCTGTAGTATTCCTGCAGTCTCTGTTTCATAAATAAAGAACAGTAAAAAACCTAAACATAAAAAACTGTCACCAAAAACATTATACATAGCAAAATTTTGTTTTTGTGCCTATTTTAGATTTTTTTTGTTTTGGTTTAAAGGCGAAAAACCTGGGTGGTTATCATCGCCTGGATAACGTAGAGCATTCATATAATGCTCATACAATCACACACAGGTATAAAATTAAACTTTTAATTTACACACACTACAGACAATACACGATAAAATAACAACCATAACAACACTAATTATACACTAACAACTTGTCACAGGGTTGTAAAGGGCCCTGTAACATAACAATGAATAAAACTCTAATTAAAATAACAAGTAATACATCTAAACTTGGTATTTAATTTACGTAAATGTATGTTGTTTCAAATGTTTCCAATTACATTCAACCGATGGAGGAATGCTAACACCATATTAATGGTTTGGGAGTCATCACCCAGCATCCTCTGAATGCAATTTGGTAGACAAAACCTCTTCCGAACATGTTTCAGCTTTTCACAATCTAGAAGTAGATGTTTAATTGAAAGAAGATTTAAGCAGTAAGGACAAAGCGGCGGATCCCCCCGACGCATCAGAAATCCGTGGGTTAACCCAGAATGGCCAATGCGTAGGCGAGAAACCACCACTTCCTCTCGACGGATTTGGCAGTTTGAGGATATCCATGGCCGAACGGTATCTTTAATTTGCCGGAGTTTATTTCCTTGTACTGCTACCCACTCTTCTTCCCACTGTCTAAACAGGGCTTGTTTTAAAGAGGACATAAAGTCGGACGACGTTACTCTACTCACGCTAGGCTGTAAGGAAGTGGCTTCCTTAGTAGCTAGGTCTGCTTTAATGTTTCCATGTATACCGGCGTGACCCGGAACCCAGCAAAACGACACTCCCACACCCCGTAGCCAAAGTCTGTGCATGGAGCACAGAATATCTTTGACCAAGGGGTTATAGGCCCGTCGGTAAAGGTCAATTTTGACCAAAAGTACCAGTAATTTGCAATACGGCTGATTTTTTTTTATAAGTACATTAAAGTATGTAGATTAACATAAAAAAAAGTTTACCAGTCTATCGATTTCCCAAAGTCGAAAAAAAAAATCGATTATCATTTTTTTTTCGATTATCCTTAATATTTCGAGCTGGGATGAAGATAGAGGAAAATAAAAAATACCACCGTGTAGGGGAGGTATTTTCCAACAAAAAAGGTCATATGTATTTATTTCGTCCGAGCAATGGTTTGTCCGGAAAAAATTCGATAATGCAGGTATGTATTTTGCAGCAGGGGAAATCACTAAAAGGGAACATCTTATTCATATATGAAGCGTTGGCTCATTCTAAATTGGCCGAATTTTAATATATCGAATTGAAACTTGACATAGGAGTTAAAATATATATTTTAAACAATTATGCTGAGTCTCAGCTTGTTATCTTGAAAATTACCCGATCTAGAGCCACTTGACTTATTAATGGGTTTCTCGATTTTAGGAGTACCGGACCCACCAATTCATTTTAAACAGCTCCAGTTTAGAAAATTTTCAAAATATCAACCTGAAAGTTTTTTTTCAAGTTAAATATATATATTCAAACAAGTTCAAGGAGTATAAACCTTTTTCATTATTTACTTTTAAAAGCACAAGTAAATTAAAAATGTGTAATTTTAGACCTTTTTAGATTTTTCATCAAAACGCTTGAGTTGATCAGCTGCAGATTAGTCATTTTTTTAAATATAGCTTTTAAAATAAGTATAGCAAAAAACAATTGTATTTTTAACTTCTATACCAATTTTTAAATCTATATGTTCAAAAATGTCGAAAATGGAGTCGTTGAATCCAAAAGTGTTATAGTTAAAACGAGATAGGTAAAACAGAAGACTATTTTCAAGCGCCTCGTTTTTAAAAATAACAAGAAAAAAATCGTTCATACTTACTAAGAATATTTATACTGGTGTACTCAACTTGTAAAACAAATTTGATGTTGATATTCCAAAAAGTTTCTAAACTGGAGCTGTTTAAAATGAATTGGTGGATCCGGTACTCCTAAAATCGATAATCGAAATCGACTCCTAGATCGGGTCATTTTCAAGATAACAAGCTGAGACTCAGCATAAATGTTTAAAATATATATATTAACTCCTATACCAAGTTTCAATTCGATATATTAAAATTCTGCCAATTTAGAATGAGCCAACGCTTCATATATGAATAAGATGTCCCCTTTTAGTGATTTCACCTGCTGCAAAATACATACCTGCATTATCGAATTTTTTCCAGACAAACCATTGCTCGGACGAAATAAATACATATGACCTTTTTTGTTGAAAAATACCTCCCCTACACGGTGGTATTTTTTATTTTCCTCTATCTTCATCCCAGCTCGAAATATTAAGGATAATCGAAAAAAAAAATGATTATCGATTTTTTTTCGACTTTGGGAAATCGATAGACTGGTAAACTTTTTTTATGTTAATCTACATACTTTAATGTACTTATAAAAAAAAATTCAGCCGTATTGCTAATTACTGGTAGTTGTAACCTATACCGACTGGGCTATTAGGAGAGTACATATCTTGAATGGATTCAATTGCACTTCTTGAATCTGAACATATAATAAGGTGCACCGGTGTTGCCAGTACAATATTGAGTGCCTTGAGTATTGCAAAAAGTTCTGCTGTATATACAGAAGAGCAAGATGGTAATCCATAAGTGAAGCTGTTTCCTGACAGAACAAATGCACATCCGACTCCATTGTCCTGTTTAGAACCATCAGTGAAAATGATCTGACTTGATGGGTAGAGTTTACATATGGATATAAATTCCTGACAGTAAACAACATTGGGTGTAGTTTGTTTTAGATATCTAGACAGTGAAAGATCAACATGAGGCTTTTTAATTAACCATGGAGCGACAAAACATGGTGTATTTTCATATATTGGAGGTAGTGTTAAACCTAGATTATTAAAGATACGGATAGTTCTGATCCCATAGGGAGCAGTAGATTTTTTACGAAATTCGTACTGTGTAAATAATGGATTGTTGAATATAATATCATATGAAGGGTGTAAAGGTTTGGAGCGCATATTACACATATATGACAATTGTAGCCGTTGTCTTCGTCGCGTGAGCGATGGCTCACCCGTTTCAACAAGCAGACTACTAATGGGACTAGAACGAAAAGCTCCGGATGCTAGACGGAGAGCAGTGTTGTGAACGGAATCAATCTTTTTAAGAACCGATAACCTAGCTGACGAATAGACTATGGACCCATAGTCAATTCGTGATCGAATAAGAGCTCGGTAAAAACGCAGCATGCAGGTTCTATCGGCTCCCCAATGAGAACCGCTTAAAACCCATAACATATCTAAGATTTTGATGCAGCGTGATTTTAAATTTGTCACATGTGGGTTTTTAAGAGACTCTATGGTCTAAAATAAGACCTAGAAATATGACTGTGTTATCGGAGTGAAGTAGAGTTCTGTTTAGGTACAAAGTGGGACTAAAATGCTGTCTGCGGCGAGTAAAAGCAATGCATCTAGTTTTAGCAGCGGAAAACTTAAATCCTGTCTGATTGGACCATTTTTGTAATTTGTTGATCGTTAATTGCAGTGTTCTTTCTGCGGTTGCGGTGTTTCTGGTTGCCACGTAGATGGCAAAATCATCAACAAAAAGAGAACAGTGTACAGGTAATCGGACATTAGCAGTGATGCTATTAATAGCAACTGCAAATAAGGTGACGCTAAGTAGGCTGCCTTGAGGGACACCATTCTCTAAATAAAATCGATCTGATAAGGTGGATCCAAGACGCACCCTAAAATATCGATTGGACAGAAAGTTTTTAATAAATGCTAAGATTCTCCCTTGAATACCCCAAGATTGTAATACATTTAGAATTCCTCTTCTCCAAGCCGTATCATATGCCTTTTCAAGATCGAAAAACACTGCAACAAGTGTCTGTCGAAGAAGGAAGGCATTTTGAATGGCCGACTCTAACAAAACCAGCTGATCGATAGATGATCTTCCCTGTCGGAAACCACACTGTTCTTTACAGATCAGTTGGTTACTTTCAAGGTACCATACAAGCCGCCAATTGACCATCTTCTCCACCAGTTTACATAGAACGCTGGTGAGAGAGATAGGACGATAACTACTTGGATCAGTTTTGTCTTTCCCTGGTTTTAATATAGGAATTACTATGGCCTCCAACCAGGAATCAGGAAAGAGATGCTCATCCCATATACGATTGTATAATTGGAGAAGAGCTGTTCTACCCGACTCTGGAAGGTGTTTAATCATAGAATATACGATACTATCGGGTCCGGGGGCTGAATCCGTAACCGACAATAAGGCAGATTCCAGTTCATCCATTGTAAATGGGTCATTCAACGGAGAATCCTGTGATATGCCGATGGTGAATGGCATGGCCTCTTGAGCAGTTTTGTAAGTCCGAAAAGCATCATAATACACGGCAGTTGAAGAGAACCTAGAAAAGGATGAGCCCAAAATTTTTTACAATTTGATGACTGTCTGTAGTCAATATCCCATCCTTCTGCATCAGTCCAACCAAATTAGCAGAGGAAACATGGCCACACACAGAACGTAACTTCTTCCACACTGTTGATGTGGGAGTCGTTTTGGTTATTGTACCGATATATTGGGTCCAAGAGTCTTTCCTGCTCTGCCTGAATACTCTGCGAGCTTTGGCACGCAAGATTTTATAATTTTCCAGATTTTCTGTCGTCGGTATTCGATTAAAGGTCCTTAATGCTTTCCTGCGTAAGCGCAGAGCTTCTTTACATTTGTCATTCCACCAAGGAACTGGTGGACGTTTTGGTCGTGTTGAAGTTTTTGGTATGTTATGTTCTGCTGCTGAAATAATGGAATCTGTGAACATATCGACTGTTTCATTTATAGAATTGTGTTGATTATTTTCTGGTAATGCAAATTGATTTGTAAAATCAATCCATAAGGCTTTATTTATTATCCACCGAGGTGTTCGGTTGTTCAGAAAAGAGGAGTCACTAAAGGAAATTTTTATAGGGGCATGGTCGCTGCTATACAAATCTGCCATCACTGTCCACTCAAATCTTGCAGGACTACAGAATGACAAGTCTACGACCGTCCAACCTCCTGTCGAAGCTGCTAAGTGTGTTAGCGATCCGTCTTTAAGTAAACACAAATCTAAATCGGATCGAATCCTCTCAACGCAAATACCCCTTGGGCTGCAGGTTGAGGATCCCCAAGAATAATGATGTGCGTTGAAATCGCCAAGTAGCAGAATCGGTGCAGGTAATTGATATATTAAGTCGATCAAGTCGTTTGATTGGACGGTATAGCTTGATGGCAGGTATAGGCTGCATATCGTTAGTTTTATGGGAACAGCTACTCGAATTGCTACTGCTTGTAATGGTGTATCCAGATTTACGGGAACACCATCCACAGAGTTGTGAGCAAGTATGGCTACACCACCTCTTGCTCTCTCCTCTGTAACAAAATCTGACCTGAAGACGGAATACCCTCTTAAATGTACAGAATGGGTATTATGGAGATGTGTCTCCTGGAGACAAACGAATAGAGGAGACGTGTCTCGCACAAGAACTTTCAGATCTTCCATGTGACTTCCAACACCATTTAAATTCCAATGAACCACATTCATATTAGGGATCGTGGACATAGATAACGAAAGAATAAATATATTTCAACAGAACATAGTATATTTTGAGACAAATATAATAATATTCAAATTGAAATAAATGAATATTAGAAGGGACATGGTCCCTTTGTAAACTTTTCGTTTTCCTGTCCAGTAATGACAGGAAGGTTTTGTTGTTGTGTGTCCTTGTCCACTTCCATATTTCCCTCACTCATCTTGGAAGATGTTGAGGGTGGAGAAGGACCGGGATCGGGTTTTTTAGGAGGATTTGTAGGGGAACCTCCTTTTTCGTTTTCTTTTTTACTACTTTTTGTAATTTTTGTACTTTTACTCTTCATAGCAACAGGTTTCTTCCCTGGAACGGGTCCAGAACTTCTTCCTGTTACTACAGTTGGACAAGTATAAGATTTTTTTTTAAATTGTTTTACCACAGTTATTGGGGGAATTTTCTTTTTTAATAAAGTTTTTTCCCGAGTTCCAGTTCTCAGATCAAGAGCAGGGATAGATGGTTCTATTTCTGCTTGTGATACCGAGAAACTAGAGGACGGAAGAACGGAATTTGAATCAACTAAAGCGGGAGCGGAAGGAGACATTTTAGAGAATAGAGCGACTAGCTGTGCAACTTGGTCAGTTAAGATTTTGACTGTCTTAGCCAATTCTCCACAATTTGCGCATGGAGTGTTGCTTTTGTTTGAAACCACTGCAGCAAATGATTTGCCTTCCAGAGCAGGCCTAAAGGTTTTATATATTTTTTTTGCGGCATTAAAAGATATTTTATCCTTAGAAATAATGGTAAGAACTGCTTTTTCTTCTTTAAACTTTTCACAGTTAAAGGACCGTGCAGGATGATCGCCTCCACAGTTGGGACACTTGGCGTCATCATTGCAGCCCTCACTATTATGACCTTTTTTACCGCATTGACCGCATGTTTCTTGCTTTGTGCAAGTAGAACTCATGTGTCCAAACGCTTGACACTTAAAACAACGTCGAGGGTTTGGGACGTAAGCTCTAACAGAAAGACGGTAAAAACCTGCATAGATATACTCTGGCAATGTGGGTGTGCCAAAGGTTAGAATCAAAGAAGCAGTGGCTTTTTTCTCTCCATTTTCATTGCGCATTATGCGAGTGACTTCAAGAACTGACTGGCTAGATAATTCGCTCTTTATTTCCTCCAAACTAATGGGGATCAAGTCTCTACAGGTAATGACACCTTTTGAATAATTCAAGGATCTATGAGGTTCCACAGATACCTTGACTTTGTCATAGAAGGAAGTCATCTTTAACAGTGACAAACTTTGTTTCTCGCTGTTAGTTTCCACTAAAATGGTGCCATTCTGTAATTTCCTAATGGAAAGTACAGAGCCCGCTGTTCCAGTAATGGCTTTATTGATTACAAACCTTTGATAGATCTGTATCCTTTTCCGCATTTGAAAAAACTAAAAATTTGGGAGCTGGCAACTCAGATGGTTGAGCAGCCCTCTCCTTTGTCTTTTTAAACAGTTCTTTATTTATAGACCCATCAGACGAATCTGAATGAGGTCTCTTTGTTCCTAAATCTTTTTTGACGGTTTGTTTAACCATGGGTGTGTTTGTCCAGCGCATCGTGTTAGGCGGAATCGGGCGAACTCGGTAAGGGCTTGCCCATCAGATCACATTGCGATCACTTCCGAAACCCCAGTTCCGTGAGGATCCCGAGCACTCTTTTACCAGTCTGGATGGACATCAGTCTGGAACCCGAAACTACTGTGAGGAAGAATCCGACTTTCTTCAACACCGCGAAGACTTCCTGACCAAGAACCGAAGTGGCTGGCCCCAGAACAGAAACCACGCATACGTCTCGGCAGAGCAAGCTCACATCAGCCTTACCAAACCAGAGGTTGTCAAGACTCTGGCAGGTTCAGCACTCCCAACGCGCAATGGCTCTGCACAGTCAAAATCCTAAAAGAAGGTGAGAATAGGAATGTATGTATTGTTTGATGTATGTGTGTATGTAATTGGATGGATGTATTGTATGTGTTGGGCGTTGTTTGACTCGGGTACCGCGAGGGACGCCAAACCCCTCTTAGTAGGTGCAGCTAGTCTGCACTCCCCGTGCGGGGTGTGCCTACTTTAGAATTAATTGAGTTATCGGGGAAGGGGCAATTTGCTAAAGCTAAGCTCCACAACTAATACACATGGTGAAACTTCATCACACCTATTATTTACATGTATCCTTAGTAACAAGAATGTGTATCCTTGCATTGCTAGACATGACATTGACATCTTACCCATGTGATTCACTCCTAATAAAGCACATGGCATTGTTTACTTACAATCTGACATTGTGAAACTACGCTCTGAATGGTCGAAGGGGTGGTAAAATACAGTTATTCAAAATGAGGAGCGATATCATGGTGGACTGACGTGATGGTGGAGTGGTCATGGGGAATGACATCATTGAAGTATACTGTAACAACACTACCAAAAAGTGAGAAGGGAAGGGGCGGGTGGTGGGTAAGTGGCCAAGACTACCACAAAAAGTCTGTGAATTGACACCATAGGTGACGGGCTCCTCGCTGTAGGTTCTGCTAACAAGTACCCAAGTGATAACAAGTCTCCGTTGCGGATGTACACTTCGGATTTTCCAACGACAATAAGATTTTAGGCCTAAAAATTTGACTAAAAAATATTTGTTTGCATGTTGTGGTAAGTTTTTAAAAAATGTACTGTATATTTTTTTGATAAAGAAAAGTAAGAAGTTTCATCAATAAATATTGTTGCATTAATAGTTTTTGAAAACAGCTTAAAAATTGCCAATTACGGCCTGCCTGTTCTTGATACAACATATATGGTGCTACACCTGGCACATCTTGTAGGCTCAATAGGTAAAATGTATGGCACTAAAAGAATTAAAATTACTAAAGTTATGTTTTAGTACAGAAGTCCTTTTTAAAACAATATATAAACTAAACAGTTAAATTGTAACACAAGTCCAAATGACAAATCCCATTTTATTTATCAAATATGAAACTTTATAATGATAAAACCTTATTCCTTCCTGTGGCGTTAGAGTTGAGGAAAAGAAATGGAGGTCACCTGGATCGGAAAGCTAAATTTTGGGAGACACAAGAGATCAAAGAAATAAACACCACAAATATAAATTAAAATGCAGTAATATGGTGCACAAACTGTACATTTACAAGAATGTATATAAGTCTTCAAAACTTAGGAAAACCACTTAAAGCAACCAACAGATTTTAATTGATAAACAAAATAGAAAAGGTTAGATTCTGCAATAGTACAATAAAAAAATTAGTTTCAGCACTTGTGCAATATGATTGTTGGTGCGAATTACAGATAAATAACAAAGACATACAGATTTTAATTATTTAAAGAAAAGAGAGTTGTTTGCCAACTACAGTAAATATAAAATTAATCCCAGAGTTATAGGAATTAAAGAATTTCAAATGTGTTTTCCAAAAGGTTTTGCTAGCTACCCCAACCAATATAATATATATACACATAAACATAAAGACCAGTTGAAAAATTAATCAACTTGACATTTTCAAGGTTATGTCAAGGTTATGACCTTTAAAGTCTGTAACGTCTCACCAACTAGTTACAACCTTTCTATCATTTATCCTTACCGACATTTCCCAAATAGTTATCCTTTTCTCCGCCAGACGTCGACTCTGTACGGTATTAATTTCTTATCGTGCATAACTGGACAGAGGTCGTTGTCTGACAACCGATCAGCTGTTTCTTTATCTAGTCAGTTAAATTTTGCTTGGTCATAGGAATGTCCTAAAACGTCGGCCATTAGCCTGTTACGAACAAAACCTTAAGACGCTGCAAAATCGTAGTTATGTTGTTACACTTTAAATAATTTAGTCGCGATTAACGACGGTGTGTCGCTAAATAACATAACTTTCTTCTAAACCTTTGCTTTCCGGATACCAGGTATGAATATTTTAGCTTTACCTTGATAATTATAAAATATTTACTTGTAAAACTTAATAAGGTCATTTCCACTTTTGGTTTATGAATAACTTTCCTAACTCATTTTGTTCAATTTAATAGAGAAACCTATGTATTTCATTTTTACTACAGCCTAAATTTTAAATGCAAACCTTACAGCCTACAAAAACTTTAAAGCCGATACCATGTTGGTTATTACTAAAGCCTAAACATATTTCAACAAAACTGGCCTAAACTGCTCTGTATTAATTAACTATAACTGTGTAGTTTTCTACAGTGTAACCAATATTGAAAACTTTTAATAAGCTATAAGCATAATATTACTGATATGTAACTAAACGTTAACATTTTTTTTTATGTTACCATGTGGCTTAGCTAACATGTAGAGACAGTCTTATGCAACATTACACATGTTGTATTAACCATTACAATCTAAGTAGCAATTTGTCACCTTGTGCTACAAATTTTAATAAAACAGCCAACTCAAAGAACCATCATTTTATGCTTATTTAAATTAGCTGCAAGTTTTCTAAAAAGGAATTGTTATTTATGTTATACAGTTATACTGGTTCAACTCCAGGAGATATTAAATAATACAATGGCATAACCTACTCTACAGCTACACCTTGAAAAGGCCTACTTTCTAACAGAACTTAAAAAAAAAATAATAATATGTTTCTACAGTGTTTTAGTTAGAGACAGAATTTAATTAAAAAATATGAACAATCTGCAGTTGTTCTTTTTCTTTTGTGTTAAATGTTAAATAGGCTGTATTTTGAAAAGTAATTTTGTATATGTGTACTATTTAGGATATGTTAGTATTTAATAATTGGGAGGAGCAAGCTAGCACATTTCGGACCTTAGCCCTAAGGGCTGCATATTAGAAATTTCACACCTTTTTTTATATATAGAGAGACGTCTCATAATTAATTTTGTCTATTTATTCAATTATTTATAATTACCTTTTAGAGTTGGCCAACGACATATATATATATTTATTCTTAAAACAAATCCATGGTATTTCATGTTAAAACTTTGTAACTTGTTAATCTTTTCTGTATAAATTCTGTAATTATTATTAAAAGGGAGGGTTTTTTGATTTTGATTTTTGGGGAGGGCTTTTAAATTCAATTTAATAAAATATATATATGTTTTCTTTTTAAAATCTCAAACTTTTCTTGTATTAAGGGCATATTAATAATTTCTTTTTGTATTAAGGGCATGTAAACTTTTTTATTTTGGTTAATAAAGCCAAAAATTATATCTATTTCTATGGTTTATTGAGCTAACCTCTAGGTATCCTGTGCATTGTAAGAGATAAGCTGAAATATTCCTACTTTTGGTGATATTTAAATTCTAAGGTAAGTTTTGAACAGTACCAATCTATGTGGCCCAGTATTGCTTCCGTTCCCTTAATTATTCTTTTGTAAGATTGGTACAAGTCTGTCCCTTGCTGTATCATGGTTAACTTGTAGGCCTAATAAAACTCTTTAAATTAAGAAAACCCTTACGTCAAGTACACTAGCAACTCAAATGTGTTGTAGGAGAATGTTAGTAACTAGCTGACAGTTAAGGTGATTCCTACCCCAGTCATTGTACCAGCATAAGCTGGACAGAATTTATACATACAGATTAACTAAAAACACGAGTTTGGTGTTTTACAAAAAGTCAAGTTCACTTTGCAGACATATTCAAATATAATATACATTACGAAAACGATGGATTGGTGAACCCCAAACCGAGTTGATACGTTGCTGTAAATAAAGATACTAGAAAGGCATATGTTAGTTATTTGTATTAAGGAGTATAAAAACATATTTTAAATGGAATAAATATAGACTAATGATAACTTAGATACAATATGTACAAAAATAATCCAAATTATGAATCTGAGTTTAACTAAAGCCTTAAGGCCAATTTTATTTCAACGTTAAGTTATATTGACATTATAACTATAATGTTACACGTGAAGGTAGTAATAAGGAAAACGCTGGAAACCTGTGCAGTTCATACAGTTTTTGTCTCACTATTTGGTCTGAACAAAGCAATTGTGATTAGAGCATGTAATTATCAAGTCATTTGATGATTTCAGAATTCAGTTTAACTGATAACATTCCATGGTGAAGTAAACTCTTTCATAGCATGGTTTTGATGTATCTGTATATTTCTTTCTAAGTTAAATATTTTAGTCAATTTATTTTACTAGTGCAGTATAGACTTTCTAAACAAAATATTGTAGCTTACCTCTGCTTTAACATCTGCAAAAGGATCTTTCTCGTTACTGAAGTCTTGACTCCTGATCAACAAATATAAATACATCAAACTTTTAGTAAGGTAATCATTAAATAACTGCCTTATACAAACAAACCGTACCAAAGAAAAGCATTTGTTTTTGTCTTTGTGATACTCTATTGATAAATTGTTGTTTTATTTTCTGTCCCTAATACATTTTAATAAACTACAAACAAAACATTTGAATAATGTATTCGTTAAACCTCGCCCCTCCCCTCCATAACTTAATATAAGTTTTATTTATTTTTTATAAACCTTAGTATATTGGAAATTATTACAATTATTTAGAATTAATATCAATGAAGTAAAAATGAGAATTCATGTATGCATAATAAAGGAAGAGATAATGGTAGTGATAACTGCAACAGTTAAGCAGGAAGTGGGCACATATTATTACTTATTTGTTTAAACAGACACAAGTAGTTTATTATTTGATAACATTAAGAAATTATTATATTGATTACCAAGTTAACTAAATATGTAGGCTACTGTATTATAAAAACTAAGCGTCTGTAACAGTGTACTTGCATAACTACAGAACCACTGGTCCAAATTTAATGATGTTTTCCCTTATATAAGTAAAACCAATCTTTAATAATATTTACTACCTTCATTTGTATTGTAAAATAAAATATATAAAAAACAAACGTACAACAAAATATTTTAGTTACAAATTTTGTATAAGATAGTAGTTGTTCATACTCACCATCTCACTTGAATTTCCACTTCGTCATTAGTTTCTTTCTTAATTTCATCGACTGATAAAAGCGAATCCATTTTCTGTCAAATAAAATCACCCAATAATTATAAACCTCTTTATATATGTGATACACCTCCTCAGGAAACCAACTCTCCTGACTTGTTGTAAATTTTAAATTCAAATGACAGATAACATTAATGTTTAATAAATAAATTGATGTAATAGGATAACATTGTACTAATTTTACACTTGGCACCATTGTAATGGTTGATATGCAAAGATCAACAAAATACAAACCAATTAATTTTGCAAAGAATAATTAAAACTGAATTGTAGTCTACAATAGTAGAAACACACCAAATTAGACCAAATCAGTTCAAAGAAATAGTGTTACAAGGCCATTGCTTTAAGGAGAAAGCAGATAATCAAAATGTTTTCTGATATTCATCTAAGATGTATATGTAAGAACAATAATTGCATGTAATAATTATTGTAAGTGACCAATAGGATACTATTTATTCTTTCGTATCTTATTTACAGAAGTATCTTGTTTACAAAATGTATTGTAAATTTTAAATCTACATACCAAGCCAAGGCTTCAAAAGAAACTTTCAACCCAAATGCATTTAGACCTAAAGTAATTAGAATATAAAATTCAACCATTAGAATGAATCAAGTATATTAAAATAAATTGATATATCTACAGTCAAGTATATTAAAATAAACTGATATATCTACGGTCACATATATTAAAATAAATTAACGTATCTACAGTCAAGTATATTAAAATAAATTGATATATCTACACCACAGTCAAGTATTTAATTAATTGATATATCTACGAGTAATTAGAATATAACATTCACTGCACTTTCTATGTAAGGCTATGAGCCTATTGAGGTTAGAAATAACAACATACAAAACCCATTATTTTCAAAACACATCAAATCCTCAATCCAAACTTCCACATAAAAACACATTGGTTCCTGTAACTCAATTATTTATTTATTAAAAACACTCGATGAGGACTAATTACATCAAATATTTCATTACTATAATTAATTGTTAGCTCAAAGAGGACGGGCGCCATCTTGTCTGTTACAACAATAAACCAGATTTGGCTATTACCATAATAAATCATGATAATCCTATTCGATTTTGAATAAAACGATTGCCCAGTAACATCACAGAAGATTTGATATAGGTCCGTAAAAAAATTAGAAATATTAAACTGTAATTCCAAATCCTGCAAATATAATATAATAGAAAATTTAATTTGCATTGTTTAAAATAAGTATATCTCATTGGTCAATAGTAATATAGTAGAGTCCCGGTAATTCGAGTCTCAATAATCCGAGGTTCCATAAAATTCGAGCCACAAATAGCATTGAATGTGATCATGCATTGCGACACATTCTTGCTGCTTGAAGGATACCGATCTTTAATTTTTTGTTTTCGAATGAATCTGTCAAGAGCGTTTGTACAATAAGTTGCCGGTATAAATGCTTAACATTTTTTATAATTCCCTGATCCATTGGCTGTACAACTAAAGTCATGTTCGGGAGGGAAAAAATAACCGTAACGTTGTTCATATAAGTGGGATAGAGTTATGCGCAGTACAAGTGTCAATAAACAATATGATTGTTGTGTTCTGTTTACAAAAGGTTTTGTCGAGATTTAACAACAGACAAAAATTGGGCAAAGCATCCAATGGAAGGCAAAATTCTTGGAAAACGGTACCGTGATGTAACGTTTACCCTAATTTGCCCGATATTTTTCTTCTTTACCTACACCTATACTTTGGGGTTACATACACTTTTCCCTGCAGGCGCTTGTAGTACTCGTCTACTCACCACCGGCAGCACCGACTGGACACGCAGTGTTTCACGAGATTGCCGTGGGCTATTTTAGCCATTTTTATCTTTATTCTGTTAGACTAACGACACGCCGCTAGGTCATGTTTTGCTTTGTGCTTCGTAACATGTAGTACTTTTCTTTTCTTCTACAATATGCCTTAATAAGCCGTACACCAGGTAAAATAACTAAATTTTATTTAATATGTAGCATGTAGTCTAGCGAATATCTGAATTTTTCCATAATGTCAAATGTTATTAATATTAGTTACTGTTTGTTACGTGTAACCATTGTATTTTGCTAAAAGCAATTTGTAATTTAATTAACCCCATAAAATTTTGATATTTTGTAAAGCCTACAACTATACTAAATAGCCTGAACAGTGTTTTTAATAATTAGCCTGGAAAATAGACAATTTAAAGTAAAGTGAATACACGTATAATTAACTACAAGTTATAAATTGTGCTCTAATGAGTTCCTGTACCAAGTATAATTCAGCCAGTCAATTAAAAGCAGTATATTTCTTTTAGTTTGCCAGAGCCAAAGTGTTACTCTGTACCAATTAACTTTTGATCTTATTTACTAGTGAAACTTATAATTTATAAAGTCATTTTAGATCAAATTGACACGTTAAGACAGTTTACAACAGGACCAATTACAGCATGGCTGCTGTAAACGTGCTGTAATTTTATTCTAACATAATATTTTACTTTTGGCTATTTAAAACAACTAATTGTTTGGCTATATTATGTTCTGGTCCTTATGTTATGTTGGTTTGGTTCTACGCTATTTCATAGAAAAAGTGCGATCATTTAATTAACAACTTATTATAAAAATAAAAACAAAAAGGCTATTTTAATCAGTATGAACTTATAATAAGCTAGCAAAACATAGTGACTTTTCCAAAATATAAAAAGGCTATTAAATATTTTATGTAATTAAAATAGTATGTTTCTGTAATATATATATATATGTTATTTATTAAATAATAAGGGCGGTGAGGTACCTATTTTGACACCACGGACACCAAGGGTCAGAAATCAAAATTTTCCTTTTTTTATAATTATTAAGGTAAGACTTGTATCTGGTGTATTTTCCTTTCATAAACTTTCTGTATGTGCCATCCATATTTTGAGCTCACGCATTCCACATAGCTTTACTTTTGGATGGTAACAGCGATTAGAATTACAATACGTGTACAAACCCCCTTGTCCCAAATTCCCTATGTCCAGCCCTCTTTTTACCAGACTGACCTATTTATCCAGCGATCCATTTCACAGCACAAGATTTTATTTTAGTTTGAAAAACAACTTCGAAATAAAGAAGTTGACTTCGAACTATCCATAATTTTTTACATTGTTATCATATAAAGTTCAGGGACCAAACCGAAACTTCAAATTAATGGTAATTTCGAATTAAAGACGTTCAATTATCCAAGTTCTACTGTATATGCAAAAATAACATCGAAACAAACTTTTCCTGGTACTGCCATATCCCCTGGCATGACATCGCAGCTCGTAAACGTTGCAGTATAGTTAAACAAAAAACGATTTATGATTTCATTAATAAGTAAGTTTCTATTTTTTTACTGTGTATAAAATTACTTTTTTACCTCAGTGTTCAATACAAAATAGTATATATTTAATAAAACTATAACTTTTTCGGAGGTACGAGGACTATAAATAGTAGTTTTATCTTAACCTCTACATATTCCGTGTAATTCAAGTTTTTCACAATCCGAGGTTCTCTCGGTCCCATTCAACTCGAAATATCGGAACTCTACTGTAATAGTAATTTTGTAACGAATGCAGACAGAATGTTGTAACGAACAACAATCAACCAATTCCATAAATATAATTTAGGAGTGATACTCTGCCTATAGAACTATTAATAAAAAAAATAATTTACAAGAAAAAATTGCATCTTCAACTGAAGCCTACAGAAAGATAGCTATTGCTCAATGAATCCAAGCCTCCAATGAAAAAGTTTTGTTGTAGTGCTGGGAAGGAGGGCGAAAAGACAAAAGAGCATAGCATTGTTTATTGTACCGCCAAACTAAATAGTTGAGTTTTAGGAGTGTTAAAAAAAGTGTGCGTTACATATCAACTTCCAGACTACAAAAACTCTATAAGTACTTTGTAATTAATGTCAAACCGACCTATAAAACCCAAAAGGCAAATCCAAATCAATTTACATAATTATTCAAAGAACTATGAATAATAGTAACTAACCATTAAGGAACATTTCCTTAAGTAAATTTTTTTTTTGGTTTAACGTCCTGCTGTTTTGCACTTAAGGCTAATGAAGACGGGACCTACAGTTTTACATGGAAACCGAACCACAGCCAACGATGTCTGTTAAGAAACAATATAGAAAATTATTCGGGGTCAATGGGAATTGAACCCGGAACTTTACCATTGATGGTTGCATGACGATTGATAAAGCATTGACGCCTTAACAACCACGGCCACCGTGGCTCCTTTAGTAAAAGCTCTCAAAATCTCTTAAGATATGAATTTCAACTAGAATTTCAGGACTATAATGAGCTATTTTTATAAAAACTTTCCACTTCTAAATTTAACAATTACTTAGCATAAACTATTTTTAATTCACATAACCAGCATGCAACCGCCCCCCCCCCCCCCCACATATCTGTTAGACATCCAACAGAGTGGATGATAAACAGTATATGAACTATTAATTTTCTGTTGGAATGTAAATAAGTTGTATATACTTATATGTAACATTAAATTGAGAATTAATCAAATAAAAAAACTTTGGCAACTTGTTACCAGTATAATACTGTTTATTTATACATTATAGACCCTAGACAAATAGTTTCAAGGCTCTGTATAAAAAAGATTTTAGTGAAATTTTTCAAATGATTAGTTAATATTACTTTCCATATTGAAGCAAATCTTTCCATATTGACATATGTTATATATTTATATTTTTTAACATTGAATTAACTTAATTCAAGACCCGGAAAAAGAAATTCTAATGAATATCTTACTTTAAAAGTCGTCATCTAAGAATTAGTGTCGCTTGTTGATGGTTCATCACACTCTACTTGAGATTTATTTTCATCATTGTATTCTAACAATGAATTAACATAATTCAAGGCCCGGAAATCATTAATAATGATGAAAACTTATATTAAAAGTCGTCTGGATCAGTTTCTGCATCAGAGTAATAGAGTTGGAAACATATTAAAGACTACAAGTTCAGATCTATTCAGGCTATTTTTTTTATGCTTGTGAGTCTGTTATACATAGAAAATAATTAATAAACATTGTAAACATATATAAGTTAGAATATTAATTATTGTCTATATATAACAGAAACACAATCATAAAAAAAAAATAATCTGAAGTTCTAACTTTAGTCTTTAGTCACAGTAAGTTTCCAATTTGTAAACATATATAAGTTAGGATATTACTTCCGTTAACAATAAACTGCGTTAAAGCAAGACTACAGTTGTTGCACAAAAATTAATTTGAACTACTACACAACGACATAACAACTGATTACAACCGCTCGCATCTGACCTGCACTTTTAACAAACCTGCTTGTTGACCCCACTTAACTTACCTTATTTTGTTTACCATTCTGGCTCTTCAAACATGTTTATTTGTGGATTACAGACCACTAGTGATAACATATGTCAAGGTTTGCGGGAAGGTTTGCTTAAAACAAACTGAGACTATAAGTTAGAACTTCAGGCTACTTTATTTTTTAGGGTGAATTTTTTTTCATTGTCTTTAATCATGTTAATTTATTGTTTATAATACATATATACAAAACATATCTTAATATGGGAAGATTTGCTTCTGACAAAGTAATAGTAAACAATTACCTTCTATATCACCTAATTATTAGGTAAGATTCATATTCTTTAAAATAAATTTCTTATTTATTTTACTAGTGCAGTATAGATTTTCTAAACAAAATATTGCAGCTTACCTCTTCTTTAACATCCGCTAAAGGATCTTTCTCATTACTGAAGTCTTGAATCCTGATCAACAAATATAAACACATCAAACTTTTAGTAAGGTTATCATTAAATAACTGCCTTATACAAACAAACCCTACCAAAGAAAAGCATTTCTTGTTGTCTTTATTATATTTTATTGATAACTTGTTGCTTTATTTTCTGTAACTAATACATTTCAATAAACTACAAACAATACACTTGAATGATGTATTCATTAAACCTCTACAACATATAAATTCAATTTAGGTACTATTAATTTAAACATATTCTATAAGAAAATAACAAAATAGAATATTACAAATAACAACTCAAAATTATTTAATGTCCAAAGTTCTCAATGTTATACTAGAATAACAATATTAAATGTCTTTAATGTATAAAGATTGGTAGAGCAACGAAAAATCTCAATCTCGGGTAGAGGTTAGTGCCGTCTTTTCCCAAAAAGAAACAGTATAAAATAACATAAAGAAAATAAATCTGGTAAAGAACTGTTCTAAAAAAATGCATAAATAAAAATACAAAGATAGTAGATGATATAAAAATGAGTATGACAAAATATAAAGGCACATAAGTTTATAATTTAACACAAAATAATCGTTCACGCACAAAATGTTATAAAATACACATTAAAGGAAATTGTCTATAATATCAAAATTGTTCTGATTAGATTCAAAGTTTATATCTATTACGAGTTCAAATTCAAATGATATATTATTTTAAATAAGGTTAGGAAACATGGAAAAATCTCACCAAATTTTAAGATCTTCTAGTCTCCGACTTTTATTGGTTGATTGTTAGTAATATTTAGCCTTTGTACTAATCGATTATACTAAAAATACAATTGATCAAAAATATATTAATATTATATTATAGGCCTAGGCCTATATTGTATAAATATTATATTATATGATTTATTTGCATAAATTTTAAATAGTTAAGGTGCTTACACACTTAAGCGGTGCGCACGCCGCTCGTGCGCATTGAATTTGTCATATTTGTACGGGGCGCGCTCGCAGCGATCCCGTTTCTGTCGGTTTTTTCGGCGAACACTTATATGGTTCGCCGATCATATTTGGACGGGAGCGTGAAAGGTTTGTCGTTTTCAGCGCGCATGTGATTGTAAATTATTCAAGATACCGTGTACTCAGTTATTAAATAAAGATGGATTGCACTGAAGCAAATTTAATTAAATTAATAGACTCATACAGAAACCACTCCATTCTTTGGGATCCTCAAAAAAAGTTTCATTTTAATAAAAATATGAAAGCAGATGCTTGGCGTGAAATATCAGCAGAGATGGATATTTCGGCAGACCACTGTAAAAAAAAAAGTTACTTTACCCGTCCCTCAAATTTTTGTCGTTAGTACGGGGTGTTGGAGCATCACGATCCATCTCCTGTCGGTTTTTTCAACGAACCTTTTGTGTGTTCGCAGATCAGATTTGGACGTGTGTTTGATAGGTGTGTATTTTTTCGTGCACACTGATTGTTGATTGCTTTATGAGTTATGGAGTGGTCAGAAGAAAAAATAATTAAGTTAATCGATGCCTATCGGAAAAACCCTCTTCTGTGGAATCCAATAATTTCTCATTATCATCAAAATCATTCCTCTGTTGCCTATTAGTTTTAAGAAACCCTTTTGTATATATTCGATATTTTATTTCTAGTCTGAATTCAGAATATAAATTCAATTTCAATAAATAAATTACCAGCAGATTGTGAATTTTAAAATTCTTTAGTTTAATAAAAATATTTATCATCAATTGCCGGTACTTCTTTATTATTTCAAGTATTCTTTATTTTAATGTATAGCTAGCCAGTACAACGATCTTAAAATTACATTATTTATAACAACCAAGGCTATTTTAACTTCAGGCCTATTTCACATTTGTTTAAATTAAAACCCAACTTTGAGGCCTATGATTACTACCAGCAATATAGCGAATAGAAAAAGGTACGTATAATTTATTTACACCCCTGTCTTGAGTAAAATTGCGGTGCGGAAATAAGTGTCCTGTTTAGAAATGTGAAACCCAACCTTCTGCAGCAGGTTCTCAAAGTCAGAATGATCGCGGGTTTTCTTTGGATCGCTGGAGGTTCGTTGAAATCAAAACTTTCAACGAGCCTCGAACGTGCGGCGCGCACACCGCACATGTTGCACGGCGCGAGAGTGTATACGCACCTTTACATACATTTGACTATCAAAGAAAATTTCTAGGTTATGTATATGTTTTACGACATAGCGTAAAAATTGTAGTCCTATCTGTTAAATTTTGTTGTTTAAATATATATTATTATACATTAAGAAAGATTAAAATATTATTCTTTAATGGAATTTTTATTTTGATATTTCAAATACCGTAGTTTAAAAGTTATAAATTTAATATTATAAAGAAGCCAACACTTAAGTGTTGTAAAATTTAGATATGATTTTATAAAAATACTATTTTTCATTGGCTTTTTATTTCATATTGATATAAATGACTTAACCAAAATATAAACCTATTGTGTTATTTTTCAGAAATTATGAAACCATCTACCGCAAAGGCTCTGAACAAAGAAGATTCATGCTTGATAGAAGTAACGGAAATGAGTTCTAAAAGAAGAACAAGAAATAAAATACCAAATTTACAGATATTTACGAAAGACCATTTTCTTATTCTAGCATAGAATAGGTATATTTAATAAGAATATGTCTATTAATTTTGTTCTTCCATGAAGAATAAAAAATTGGACTAATTTAATCATTTTAACATATTTTAACACATTTTGGTGTAACATATTTAGTTTTCTATCACTCTGGTTACCAAGCGCACATATGTCTGTTACAGGTTGTAGGCAAAATTATTAGAAGAAAGCATTAACCTCTTCTTTTTTTATAACAGTAATCAACAAATTAACACAAAAGCCATTTATATTTGTTGCAGATAGAGGAGACGATTCTGAAGAAAGCGACAACCTTTTTGACTGTTCAGCGATGAATATCAGCCAGATAACAATGATTCTGATGATTCAGATCTTGAGTACCGTACGTGGACAACAAACCAAAAAAATTAAAACTTCAAAAGAAAATATTTCAACTATTGGAAAATTATATTTCTATCAGAACAGGTAACAATGAGGCTTTTAACGATCAAAACAACACAGTTCAAAATGGTGAAGGAGATATTCTGATGACTGATGAAAATCATACAAATAATGAGGAGCTGTAAGGAATCCCTAATTCGCCGGCAGTCCAACAAAAGAAGAAAATCTTTTTGCCAAAACTTAAAGTAACTAAGAAGAGATAAAAAAATCCTAATGAGTGGAAGAAAGTTAAATGAATCACGAACAGAGAAAGAGGTGAGGCCTATATAAATAAACTTTAAAGGTGAATTAAAACCTGCTAAGACCGTTTTCACAGGCAACTTGTGCCCTGACAAATGTCGTTTGAAATGCTCTGAGGCTCTTACTTTGGAAGAGAGGGAAGAAGTATTTTCTTCATATTACAAATTAGACCTAAATGCTAAAAACTGTTTACTGTTTAATACTATACATAAAAGCATTCCACATAGGGAACGAACTAATGCAATCAACCATAAAACAGCGACGTATAAATGCACTGTTAGGAGGAAAGCAAATTACTGTTTGTAAAAGAGCCTTTGTCAAACTGCATAACATAAGCACAAAAAAAGTTGAGTTGATCCAAGCTTGTATCAAGACCGGTTTAGGAGCCCCTGCGCCTGGCAGAAGGGAGAAACATAACAACAGACCCAAAAAAACACCTGAAGATGTGGTTGCTTGCATCATTCAGCATATTTCTAGTTTGCCCGCCCAGGAATCCCATTACTCAAGGAATAAAAACATTCACAAGAAATATCTCTCACCATTATTGTCCATTCCAATCATGCACAAGTTATTCCTTGAAAAGTGTACTTTGGATCAGGTAGAACAACAATTTAAAGTTAAAGAGTTCACATACCGCTTCATTTTCAATAATGAGTTCAACTTGTCTTTCGGACATCCTAAAAGTGATACCTGCAGCACTTGTGATGCATTTACTGCTAATGATTAACACATAGAGAACTACAAGTTAGCTTAGACATAATGTATGTACAGCTTCCTGGATTGAATATTATGAATAATATTAATAGGTAGTTTACCTTGTGTATCCGTCAGTCAATCCAAAGTTAAATAGGTGGATAACCGGTTTCAACGGCTATGCCGTCATCATCAGATCCATTTATTTGATAATTGAAGTTGTTAGCCTGCTAAGGCATCGTCTTTGGCACGTTATATGTTTTTAAAAAGGTTAAAACAATGATGATAAAATAGTACAATAATTTAGGCAAAAAACACAATATACAAAAACACATTATCACATATATACACAAAAATACACAAAAACACTTCACGAACACTGTCAATCGCTTTCTTTACTTAATAGATGTTTTTAACTGTTATTGACGATGTTACACGATAGTATATTATATGTTTACCGGCCGGTCGTCAATATTGTACTGAACGGTCGCGCGTGTAATCAGGTCCCCCCTCCCTTAGTCGTATCACTGAGTTATAGAGTTCGTTCGACCGATAGTTGATTATGTCGTTTAACAGATCTTCTTTTTTGCATTTGGTTGCGGCGTAAATCTCGAACTCTTCGAGTGCTGATAATAGACGACCGTTTTTGCAAAAATGTAGTATTTCTAAATTATGATCAATGGAGGTATATTCATGATCGTGGTCAATAAGATGCTGTGCGTAATGGGATCTCTGTTCAATTATACTATGTCGTGGTAAGTGTTCCTTGAAACGTGTGGTGAAAGATCGTCCAGTTTGGCCGATGTAAAACTTTTCACAGTCGGTGCATACAATCCTATAAACCCCAGATAGATTATTTTTGTCGATTTTGTGTCTGTTTTTAGGGCTCAAAAAGTTTTGCAGTTTATTTGAAGTTTTATATGACAGAATTATATCATGTTTCTTTAGTTCTCTCTTAAGTTGGTATTCGAGTCTCCTGCCGTACTCGATGGATATGTATGTTTTTTTCCTTTTATTATTCATGGTACATGGTACAGTCTTGAGGCTTTTTAATTTCTCTTTTTCTTTATTTATCAATCGGTCTAGTAACCGTTAACTATGGCGATGTATTTGATGATTTGATATTCCTTGTTATAATTAGCTGTGTTCAATGGTGTATGTGTAAGGCGATGGACAAGGCTATTGTATGCGGACATTTTATGCGTGTATGGATGGTTTGAAGTGGCATGGATTGTCTGGTCGTTGGTTGTTGGCTTCCTGTATATGTCAAAGTTGTGTTTATCGTTCTCTACTTGTATCGATAGATCAAGAAAATTTATTGTTCTATTAGTTTCTTTTTCAACAGTGAATTTTATATTGTTTGAACATCTATTCAAGTATTTATGTAATATATCCAATTGCCTAGTTGTGCCGTTGAACAGACATAAGGTATCGTCCACGTATCTAAAATAATATATTATTTTGTTCAATTGTTTGTTCATATCTGAAAAAATGAAGGATTCCTCAAAGTGATGCATATACACCTCGGCCAGAATGCCCGAAAGTGGGGAGCCCATTGCTAGTCCGTCTGTTTGGGTGTAAAAATTACCGTTATGCTCAAAGTAGTTCTGTTTTAGTATTATAGTAATTAAAGAAACTAATTCGTCCAGTGCACTTGCGCTAAGTTGTGAATGTTTTTTTAAGTTTTTTCTTAAGATGTCTATGGTTTCGATGACGGGTATATTAGTATATAAATTGACAATGTCAAAAGACGCCAAAATATGGTTGGGCCTAACGTTAATGTCTTTAATATTATTTATTAGATCATATCTATTTTTTATACTATGGGTGTCACAGAAGTTAAATTCTTTCCTTATGATCCTGTCTAGAAACTTAGAGATTTTATATGCAGGTGCAGTGGTCACTAAAGGTCTGATAGGTGTATCTGTTTTGTGGACTTTTGGTAATCCACGAAGCCTAGGTGCCATGGGATTAATCATTTTAAATGACTTGGCATCCTCCTTAGGATACAAATGTTTACATGAACTTATGCATTTGTTGACTTCGGTGCTGTATTTCTTAGTGGGATCGTGGTTTAGACTAACAATGTTATTTGTATCAAAGAAATGTGTGATTTTGTTATTATAGACGGTTTTATCCATTATTACAATGGAATTCCCTTTATCCGCTTTTGTTATAAGAGCGTTGTTTAGTGCTAGTTTATGTTTGATTCCATGGGCGATGTTTTTCTCGTGCTTAAAATTATTATTGCGGGGTCCAAGCTGGCATTTAATTGATTTTTTAAATTTATTGTTGATCAAAATTCTAGCCGTGTTCCTATCGTCATCGTTTTGAATGGCCTTAATTGCAGCTTCTGCGTGAATGGCTTCTTGAATTAGGCTGAGTTTGTTATGGTTGTCGAAATTGTACTTTAAACCCTTACTCAATAGGGCCTACTCTCCACTATCTAGTACAATGTTTGTTTTATTGATAATGCGGGGGTAAAACGTGTGGTCTATTATTGGCAGACTTCCAAATGATTTCTGTGTTGAGGCAATGTTATCTAATTTCTTCTTATGTAAAGATTTCTTATTTCTTATGATTAAACTTATTTGGTTGTTTATTTTAGCAACTGTAACATCGAGTTGAGACGGGTGGATTATGTTGATTAACTCGAGATGTTTTTTGTATAATTTATAATTGAGAATTGTTTTTTTACTATAAAGGGTTTTAATTTCGTTCTTTAACCACATAATTTCAGCTTTTTGTTTTGTTGATCTTGCGGCGATAGAATTATTGTTTATTGTCACTTTGATATATTTTGGTATTATGTTCATTTTTAGGCAAGTTTTGTTAAATTTGATGTTTTGGCCAATGTTAAGCAACTTCAATTTGATGTTTTTGTATTCGTAAGCTGTTTTTGCTTGACAAGCGTTTAACTTAGACATAATGTATGTACATTTAGCAGGCTAACAACTTCAATTATCAAATAAATGGATCTGATGATGACGGCATAGCCGTTGAAACCGGTTATCCACCTATTTAACCAACTTTGGATTGACTGACGGATACACAAGGTAAACTACCTATTAATATTATACAAGTTAGCTTTTGAAGCTCAAAAAGCTGACAGAGCAATAGCAAGGATTACAACAAACACCGTGTACATTACTTTAGATCTACAACAAACCATGCCATTACCTCGACTAAGCACTTCTAAGGCATTCTATTCTATCTCCGTCAGATGTGGTTTTATAATCTAGGAATTCACCTAATAGCAAAGGATATTGATAGGACGATTTGTTGCACTTGGACTGAAAACCAAGCAAGCAAAGGTAGTAATGAAATTGTTAGGAGTCTTCTGAGGGCAATAGAAGTTGATGATCTTCTGAAACAAAAGAACCATTTGATCCCTTGGACCGATTCCTGCTCAGGGCAGAACAAGAACTTTTTGATAGTATGCATTCATCAATACCTTGTGGTGACAGGAAATTTTAAGATAATATATCACAAGTTCCCTGAAGTGATTCCTACTTGGATTCCAATAGTGATTTTGGAAAAATTTAAAAATACTTAAGGAAACATCAAACAATCTGCACAAAAGACCAATACTGAGAAGTTATTGTATCTTCTAACAGAAAAAATATGGTAATTGACATGAAGGATCACTTCAGAAATACAGAGGATTTAACAAAAAGAATGAAAATTTTAACAAAAAGAAAGATCTCCTAAATGAAAAGGTCCGTTTCAGGGATGGGATAAAGTTGTTTAGAACAGAATCTTTTGGATAATATCTCTTAAAAGAAACCTATGACCTCTACATGCCCTTCAAAATGGTCCTCCTTCACAAAAATGCTATTTCTTCACCACCTCTGCTGAAAGATTTCAATATTCCGAGGCTCTTCAGAAATTCTGGATCATTGCCCAAAAAAAAAATCCAAAACTTAAAGGAACAGATGTTTTATTCCACACAAGTGGTTTTATGAACAAGTTTTAAATGAGCAAGAAGAAAACGCTGCCTAATGAGTGCATTGATGAGTGTATTTGTATAACTGTTAACTGACTGTAATACACATTGTAAACGTTTATAAAGTTTTTTTTTTTTGTACCAACTTCCTATCATATCCTATTTTATATAATTTATCAGTTTCAACAACTTTCAATGAAAATTCTTTACCTAATTTTTTTCCTAACCTTATAATAGAAAAAAGAAATTATTGAATGTGCAACACCCATAATGAGAAATTATTGAATGTACAACAAATATAATGTAGATAAAAATATCCAACTTTAAAAGCACATACCGGTACCTCCTTTTGACATGTAAAAAATTTATAAAAATCAAGGTTTTCTTGTGGGTGAAGGAGTTATGTACAGTAATATTTTTTTAAATTTCAGTATGCAAGTTTTGTAGTTTATAACCTTATTGAAAGAATTTTACACTATTTAGGAGTACATTAATGTTATTTGGAAAAAAAAGAAGCATATGTTAAAAAGTTCCAGGCTTTAAAACTTTAAGTCCAATTATCTCGAAACTAACTTTTAGTTACATAGCCCCTTCATACACTCACCTCTTCAATTATTTGTAATTTATAAAAATGGAGCTGGTTACATAGACCAATATTGGGTGGGTTCGTGGCGATACATGAGTTCGTGCCGTGACGAGCACAGATGTTTTCTGTCGATTCGACTGGTTTACATTAAGTTTTTGTATTTTCCTAATTTATCGTTACTTATTTAGACTAAAGACCTTTTATATATAATAAAATCCATTCTTTTTATAGGCTGGCTTGGTTTTTCCATTTAGATGTTACTTCTCTCGCCTTCCCGAGTTTATTCCGGTCGTTGTTTATCACCGCTAAGTGTCGAGGCTATCAATTTTCGATCGTAATTTAAAAGAAAAATTCAAAATCTTGGTTCTTCCTGAATTGATTAAGTTATTATATTTTGTTTATTAATATTTTGTTTATTAATATTTTGAATTGTTACACCTCGACTCTCTCCTCCATAACTTAATATAAGTTTTATTTATTTTTTATTTATTTATTTTTAACCTTAGTCTATTGGAAATTATTACAAATATTTGGAATTAATTATGAATGAAGTAAAAATTAGAGTTCACTTACGAGTAATAAAGGAAGAGATAATGGTAGTGATAGCTGTAACAGTTAAGCAGGAAGTGGGCATGGTAAGTGTAGGCCTAACTGTAAACAGCTGATTTACACTGTTGGTTTATCACATAATTATTACTTATTTGTTCAAACAGACACAAGTAGTTTATTATTTGTTAACATTAAGAAATTATTATATTAATTACCAAGTTAACTAAATATGTACCATATAAAAATCAAGCATCTGTAACAGTGTACCTTCATAACTAGAGAAGCACTAATCCAATTTTAATGATGTTTCCCTTATATATGTGAAACCAATCTTTAATAATATTTACTCCCTTCATTTATCTTATAAAATAAAATATAGGCCTATAAAAAAACTAAGGTACTACAAAATACTTTAGTTACAAATATTGTATAAGATAGTTGTACATAGGCCTACTCACCATCTCACTGGAATGTCCACTTCGTCATCGATTTCTTTCTTAATTTCATCAACTGATATAAGCGAGGCCATTTTCTGTAAAATAAAATCATCCAATACTTATAAACCTCTTTATATGTGATAGGCCTAATCAAGAAACCAACTCCATCCTGACTTAATGTAAGTTTTAAAGTCAAATGTCAGATAAAATTAATGTTTACTAAGTAAATTGATGTTTACATCAATTTACTTAGAAAACATTAATTTTATCTGTCATTTGAATTTAAAACTTACATTAAGTCAGGATGGAGTTGGTTTCTTGATTAGGCCTAATAGGATAACACTGGACTAGTGTTACACTTGACACCATTGTAATGTTTAACATGTAAAGGTCAACACAATACAGACCAATTAATTTTGCAAGGAATAATTAAAACTGAAAAAATGTAGTAGAAACTGAAAGCTATATCAACGAGTGGTGATATATTCTATGAATAATCTAATATAGCCTAAATTGGCTTAATATTGTTAAGCTCCTTTTGGTAATTAATATTGATTTAATTAAGAATACTTTAATTATTTATATAAAGAATTAATTTTCATCCAATGTTGTCTAAATTGGTCTGTCTTTACTGGAAATAACTTTAAAATTTTATGTTAACTTATAACAAGGAATAAACACCAACAATATTTACACAATAACAATTAGGAACTCTTTAATTATTCAAATAATTCTAATTAACAATTTACACTTAGAACATTTATTTCTTTATATATATATATAAAAGACAAAACCCACTGACTCACTCATCACGATTTCACAAAAACTACCGAACGGATTGGAATTAAATTTGGTATGTAGCTTCCTCTAGGGCCATAGGTGCTCACTAAGGGTTTGAAAAAATTAGAAATGTTAGGGGGGGTTTGGGGGAATCAAAGTTATTAAAAAATGACTTCTTCAAAACTACAGAACGGATTGGAATTATATTTGGTATGTAGCTTCCTCTAGGGCCATAAGTGCTCACTAAGAAAGGGTTTGAAAAAATTCGAAATTTTAGGGGGGTTTGGGGGGATCAAATTTATTAAAAAACGACTTCTTGAAAACTACCGAATGGATTTGAATGAAATTTGGTATGTAGCTTTCTCTAGGACCATAGGTGCTCACTAAGAAAAGGTTTGAAAAAATTCGAAATTTTAGCGGGGGTTTGGGGGGATTAAAGTTATTAAAAAACGATTTCTTCAAAACTACCGAATGGATTGGAATGAAATTTGGTATGTAGCTTCCTCTAGGGCCATAGGTGCTTACTAAGAAAGGGTTTGAAAAAATTCGAAATTTTAGGGGGGTTTGGGGATCAAAGTTATTAAATCACGATTTCTTCAAAACTACCAAATGGATTGGAATGAAATTTGGTATGTAGCTTCCTCTAGGACCATAGGTGCTCACTAAGAAAGGGGTTAAAAAATTTTGAAATTTTAGGGGGGGATCAAAGTTATTAAAAAACGATTTCTTCAAAACTACCGAATGGATTGGAATGAAATTTGGTATGTAGCTTCCTCTAGGGCCATAGGTGCTTACTAAGAAAGGGTTTGAAAAAATTCGAAATTTTAGGGGGATTTGGGGGGATCAAATTTATTAAAAAACGACTTCTTGAAAACTACCGAATGGATTTGAATGAAATTTGGTATGTAGCTTTCTCTAGGACCATAGGTGCTCACTAAGAAAGGGTTTGAAAAAATTCGAAATTTTAGCGGGGGTTTGGGGGGATTAAAGTTATTAAAAAACTATTTCTAAATAGGTTGACAAATATAATATGATTTGATTTATTAAATTGAAAACAAAATTTTAATACAAAAGTTATAATAGATTACTTCTTGAAGTATTGTCTCTTAATTTTAATTGATTATTTTGAGGGTTTCATAAGAAATATGCCATCGGCATTAGCTCAGTTATCTTCAAAAATTCAATTAAGATTTATTTAACTTTGAAGTTAAAATAAGTCTTTTATTTGATTGATCTCGGGTTAGTTACAGGCCTGGGTTTGAATAAGCTTTTATAGCAACGCATTGATATGAAAAATTAGTTAAATTATTAATGTAGCATCATTGATGAAAGTTTGTTTTTAAAGTTCACAGTTTTTAATACAACATATTTAACAAATAAATAAATTATCACTGATATGTATTATAACAGATTATACTACATCTGTTTTGCACTAACTAATAGCCCTGATTCTATTATTTTAAAAACTGTTTAAAACTTTTGAAATTCACAGAAACGTTGTTTTACATGTTCTTACTTCCAGGCTTTGGTTTGTAGGCCTACTCATTCTTCAAGTTGAAATTTAGCGCATCTCTTTTGTGGTTTGTATTGTACTCGCTACACTTTCCTCGCGGTCACTGATTCTCTAATCTCATTGGTTAATCCTACATTCCTTCTTGTAATTTAAATTTTTATCTTTAAACTACGAAACATGTTTGTTACTTGTACATAATTATTTGTTGTCTATTTCTTATTTGCATTTTTCTTATTATTTTTATGCCAAAATATTATTTATTAAAATTTATTAAGTAAAACTCGTTACATTTAAGATCGACTTGACTTCCTTATTGTATGTGAACATGGCCGTTCCCTTGACATTGCATTGATTTGTAACCATTATTATAATTAGTTTCTAACACATTTGATATAAACTAATATTCATTTATATCCTAATTACTTCTAATACGTACGATTTTATCGGTTGTCACAGTGTCCTATTTGGTTTTAATATTTATTTGTGTTTTCTGACTTGACTAAGTTCGTTATGTATATATATATGTATAGGCCTATATTTATGTATGTATGTGTGCGCACTCTAACGGACGCATTTTACGACCGATTTAGGTAAAAATGTAGTTTACCTTGTCAAACGATTTCTAAGGGAATTTGATATAACATGAAAGAACACATCTAACTGATTGTAGAAACAACAAAAATTTTCCCGGGAAATAATATTTGTAGGAGTTATGAAAGAAATAAAACTTGAAATTGTATAGGTTAAGTTTCGACTTTTCCGCGATATTTGACGTAATTATAACAAAATAAATCACTTCACATACACCAAACATGTAAGAATTAAATAAACTAAACAATATGAACCCCAAAAGTATCCACGAATCAAGAAAATGTGAAAATAATGTAACAAACATAATTACGTAAACAAATGCATCAAACAATAGAAAGTACCGTTTAACTGCGTATTTAAAATGGAAATTAATCAACGTTGCCAAATCGAACAGTAGGTTATTGTACTAATTAAGGTGTGTATAAATCAAGGTAACTAGATAGTAAAGGTTGCCTCATTTGAGAAATAATATTTCGTCGTATTATCACTTTATATAATTAGAATAAAAAAAAAAAAACTAGAGGACTTACCTAAACAGTTTAGTCACAGTATTTTGCCGATAACAGTATGATTATAATATTTGTATAATTATAATATTTCGTCGTATTATCACTTTATATAATTAGAATTAAAAAAAAACTAGAGGACTTACCTAAACTGTTTAGTCACAGTATTTTGCCGATAACAGTATGATTATAATATTTATATAATTAAAATATTTCGTCGTATTATCACACTATTATTACACTCCAACTTAGTTAAATTATCCAATTGAATAGCCCACGTTGTGGAACTA
>JAGFPH010000234.1:543117-575693 GCA_018207615.1 Philaenus spumarius | reverse complement strand
ACTGAAGACAATTTTGAAGGTAATTTCATTACAGTACATTTAATATATAGATTGAGTGTTTTTGTGTGCTAAATGTGATTTAGGTTATAGTCCGACCACTTAGAAAAAAACCTTGCAGCAGTTACGTCTCGCGCAGGTGGAACTGTGGTAGGAGAAGCCGGACTTCCCGCCTTCCCTGTCTCTAAGGAGGGGTCCTTGGTGACTGGGAGAGCGGCCGCGCGTTTGTACAAACATTCTATTTTATAATCTCATGGGAAAGTAAGACACACAGTTAGACATTTACTGTGTTTATAATTTTAATTTATGTGTTTTATTTGGTAGGTATAATAAAATTTAAATTAATTCTATTTTAAAAAAATGTTAAAGTATTTCCAGTGTATTTAGATGAGATAAAATATAGTAACACGCAACTTATAATAGTAAAAGTGTAATAAATTCTTAACTTAACATACAAAAACTCACCAAATTCAGTACTGCTCGAATGGTAAAACTGAAGCGCCCTCAAGTTCACTGTCGACACAATCACTTTCACTGTCATTTTTTTCACTACCGTTACATTCCTCGTCAGATGATTCGTTGTTAACAGAAATAATAAAGCTATCTATTGTTTGATCAATTATGGCATCTTTCTTCCTATACTCTTCTTCAATGTTATACACATGTTCGCAACATTTTCGCCATTTTTCTACTGTAAATTCGCTGAATAATTTACAACATAGCTCCTGTTTTTCTTTCAACGATTCTGACTTTTTTTCAGCTACTCTTCCCTTTACATCTCCCCACACTAACTCAATTGGGTTTAAATCCGCATGGTAGGGGGGGAGACGAATTACCGTGTGTCCAGCACCAGTAATTATTTGGTCAATTGAGAATGTCTGTGGCACTTGAGCAGATTTAACACACATTAAAAGTTCAGGTTTTGTCATTGAAGGGGTGTATGTAATGTTATGCCGGGAAAGCCACTGTTGTATATCGGACTTTAAACATGAACTATTTGGCTTCTTGTCGTCTTGTTTGTTATGGTAACTCGCGTTATCCAAAACGACTACGGTGCTATTGGGTATGTTCGGAATTAAGCACTGAATTACCCATTTGGAAAAGTTATTATAATCCATATCATCATGGTAATCTTCCGTCGCATTTGTGTTTTTTTTCGTAGCTTTTTTCCTACTGTCCCATATTCGTAAGGCGTTCGGAACAAATCCTGCTTCACCGCCGGCATGAATAACAATCAATCTAGGACCTTTACCAATTTCCTTAGTAAAGCCGACTTCATCCTTCAATTGCCAGCACATTGGTGTTGTGTGGCTTTTATTTACGTATGTCTCATCAACATATACTATATTTTTCTTGTCATTCCTTAGTTTTTGGATGTTACGTAAATAGTTTGTCCGCCAGCTTGCTATATGAGGTTGTTCTATTAATAATTTCCTTTTTGTTTGAGTTTTCATCCATTTAAACCCCATTTTAATCAAAAGCTTTCTTAAAAACTCTTTCCCACATTTTAAAATATTTTCTTCTTCCAACACACTTTGTAATTTGGCCAATGTAGGAGGAGTTTTTTTCACTACATAGAACTCGTGTATTTTTCTTCTAATTACACATTGCGTGAAATCGTCAACAAATATTTTTTATTTCGAGAAAGTTTTTTCCCTTGAGGAGTGGAGAACGTCAAACTGCCTTTTGCGAGAGATTGTTTTCCTTCAGCCGCAATTTTCTTGACCAGAGACTCCGAAACACCTGTAGCACTACTTGTCGCTTAAAAAACATTGTATTTTAATTTAAATTGTTCTTTTTGATCCTTCAGATGAGTGTAAACATTAAACACTAATTCACGAGCCTGGCCACTTAACGGACGACCCGAAGTACAAGCGGATTTTGACGAAGAAGACATGACATTCCACAAGACTAGATACAACTAAAGTGTGTAAATAACGATTAGCACGGACTCGGACTGACACAAACGTTTACTTCAAAGATACGATGGCACCAACGACCAGGCAGCGACTAATCCCCTCCATCGCTCCAATCCCCTCCCCGCCATTGCCAATGCATACGTGCGCAAGCCACTCTCGAGATCATGGTTCTGCGCAGGTTCTTTTCTAAGTGGTTGGGCTATAGTTCATTTGTTTACTAGCCTAGGTTAGTTTAGTTTTACATTCTTTTAATTATAATCAGTTTCACACAGTGTTTTGACATGTAGTCTAATCGAATTATTTCTAAATTTGATTCTACCTATAAATTTTGCCTGCTATTTTCTAGTATAAAAGGGTAGATATAGTAGTAATTTAAAGGTAAAGAGTTCTGGCTGAGATTTAAAAGAAATATGAGATTCAAAAATATAGCCTAGAAAGTAAATATAACCACAAAATTCGTATTTTGGATAAGAATTCATGCAAATGAAAATTTAAGTATTTCGGGATTTTAAAATAATAATTAAATAACAATAAACGCACATATTTTAACCAGTTAAAGCTAAATTAATCTAAACTTACCTTTTCTTTTTAAAACAAATTAATAATATAACCAAAATTTATTCACAATCCTAAAGTTAAGTGGTATGGTATCATCTCTGGTGGTAGCTAGGTGGAGGTAGGCAAGGTCTCTAGATAGAAAAGGTTACCTCATTCGGGAAATATAAAAAAAGTGGAGTGGGGGCTGTGACGTATTTATTGGTACAACTAGACAGTGATCAAAGCCATGTCGTTTACGTTTATACGCGTTACTCATTATTTTAGAATGTTTAACGGCATCAGGCGCGCACTCACGGGGGGGCTAAAGGGGCTGTAGCCCCCCCTCAAGAAAAAATTACATTCTGTTTTTAAATGCGTCAATAGTGGACACATCGCATACTGAATACTGGTTTGCGGGAGTTACATTTCACTACAACTACGAAATAAATAGCTGCATTGCTGCATTCCTATTCCTAAGAAATGCACTAAAAAATAAATAAAACGTATTTCATATATTCCAAACTCCGCAAAGGAAAACTCCTGTATTACATTTGTATACAGGACAAACTAACTATAGGCCTACATACAATATAATGAAAGTTGTGCAAAACAAAAATATAATTTAAATATGTTTTATATAAGAATTGCTTATGTAAGCTAAGCTTTAATAAGTTTGATTTAATTTACATGACTATTTCAGACTAGTGCAAATATAAACTATAGGGGAGGTTATACTAAAGCAAATTAGTCACCAATCAATGTTCATTAAAAAAAATAAGGATCACCAAACGTTAAAAACTAACTAGGGTAACTTGTTTCTAGTTACAAGTATTTTCTTTCTTATGAATACTTAACATAAAAAATAGAGATCACCAAACATAAAAACATGCGTTGTCTAGATATCTTTTAGCCCCTCTCCACCTACATCAACGTCGCGTCCTTTCTCGTTGTTTTTATGATTTCCAGATTTCCTTACGTCATTTTGCTACCTTAACCGGTAACCTATTAAATAGTGATAATTAATAAATAGTAACGGTAATGATGATGATAAATAATAATAATTAATAATAAAATATATTATATATAGGGTGTATCTAAAATGCACTTCAATCTCTCGGAAACTGATACTATAGCTAAAAATAAGAAAAAGGTTTCTACTTGACGAAGACCCAAAGAAGACTCAATTTTGATTTGTAAGACAGCTGATATAAAAGATTTTGTCAAAATAAAACCTAAAATCTTATTTAATCTGCTGGGTTATATCATTCATTCCTATAGTCCCTACTCAAAACTTGCATTCAAAGAGCTAAAATAAACTTAAGGGTCGGCTCTAGCTGTCGGCCATGTTGGCTGACACTCCATAAGACCAATGTTAAATTAAAATCCAAATTTTTCCTTTATTTTTGATCGGAAAATTATAAACGATATGTAATTTTAAAGCTATGGTCAATATGCATGCAAATGGCTTTTTAAAAACTAAGAAAAACATTTTGTTTAATATTTTATTAACAATTTAAAACATTGATTTTTAATATTTTTTATGTTGTCACTATTAATTACAGCGAAAAACTACCAAGCCATTCGCATGAAGAATTTCGTCCCCAAGAGTTTGGTATTTTTGTTAAAACGCTATTTGAACAATTGCGTGTTTTAAATGGATTTAGGATGAGCAATGTCCGCGTAACCTACCGCTGCTATAGGTTGAAGCGCTGGAGTCGCAGGTTGCTTTCTATTTTACTAGAGCCGACCCTTAAAGTAATTCCTTAAAATACCGGTTTTCCTAAGGAATTTTTAAAAAGTTTTCCGTTGGTTGGCCCAGGGACCCCCGGTCAGCCCCCCCCCCCCATAATTATTTTCTGAGTGCGCCACTGGACGGCATAAATATATTGATTAGTATTATAATATACTGTTTAGTATTTAAACATACAATTAAATATCAAAATAAAGATAAAAATGTGATATTTTAATGGATTTTAGTTTCATTTAGATTGTTTGTTTAGTTTTCATTATAATTATTTTAAAACTCATGTATGTTTATGGTTTGCATGGTGTCAAATAATTTGTTTATTATTATTTTTTTAAAGCGAAAATATGTTTGAAAAATATTAAACAATTCATAGATATGATATATTTTATGTAAACAATATTTTAAACAGCATATCTCTTAATATTATAATTACCTTATGGCGATTCTGTCAAACAATCCTTGGTTGATGTGGTTAGTAGGTATATCTTTCCACTTACATGACGCGTTTCGACTCTTTAATCAGTCATTATCAAATGCACACACGAATACACTTACAAACACTTAAACAACACAATTACAACACATTTTAAAACTTTTCAACATAAACACGGTCGACATAGCCTATATTATCGGTGACCGTTCTCGAATGTCTTCGATCTTCGAATGAGATAAACTGGGTGAGATCTATCCATAGGCCTATAATTACTTACATAATTAACTCTATATATTTCAAACCATCCATTTAGTGAACTTGAACATTGTAAAATTTGAAAGACTTTATAAAATATCTCTACAAGAAGAATTTGTTTGGACCATTAATATAAATTTAACTTCGTTATAACTCCCATTTATACACCTACATACACTTACATTTTACCCATTGTACTATTTTCATTTCCCCTTTTTCAATTTTCATATTTTATTGTTAATAACAATTTTAATAATTAATTTTGTTTCAATAATAATATTGGGAAAAGTCGGCACTAACCCCCCGAGATTAAGAGTGTTATAAAAAAGACTATAACGAACATTTGATTTTGAATTAACTTATTTTGTGAATAAATTGTATATATATTTTAATTTTTCATTTCTCAATTAAAGAAGTTGTTAAAATTGTAAACTTGCTTTGTGTTTTGAATTACATCAGTTAATTGGCTCCACAACGTGGGCTATTCAATTTGAAAGAAAAGAATACAAAGTCACAACTGTATGATAGTAAATTTGACGCCGCAAAGTGTGGCATTTATAAGAAAAATAAGACTTAGTAGGAGTATTACATCAATTAAAAATTGTATTAATCTATGATTTTAAATAGTTATTTTGAACTATTTTCCTTAAAAATGTTACTTTTCCCTGACCTTAACCAAAATTCCCAGATTTTTCCAGAAAAGTAAAATTCCCTGACTTTTCCAGGTTTTCCCTATTTTCCCTATCGCTAGACACCCTGGATGTAAATTCAATCATGTTTTGTGTAAATAATATTAAGAATTGATTTAAAAGCATTGTGTAATGGGTTAAGGAAAACGATATATTGAATGAGTAGTGAGTACCAAGCGGGGTTTAGGAAAGGTTATTCCACCATTGACAATATATTTTATTTATTTATTTATTTATTTATTTATTTCCATATAACAAATTTCACAAATACAAAGTTACAACAAATATAATACTATGGAATAGTGCCCACATAGGCACGAGGCCTGTGCGTGGACACGAGTCGTGCACAACATAAAATGTAATTTATGACAATAAAAGAGAGAAAAAAAAACAAAATTTGTTTAGTGTAAAAAATAATAAATAAGATCAGCATCAGAACAACAACGTCACTTCAGTGACACCACAAAATATCCATGTAAACAAAACACTATGCGTACTCCGATGAAATTGCGGACTCACAATAGTCTCTACCTACTTCCCGCAACCATAAAGTAATTTGCCTTTTATAAACCTTAATTTCATAATTACTAAATAATCTCAAGTTTCTTGGAATGTTACGAAAAAGGATCTGTGATACATAGTACGAATTTGTGGTGGATACAGATTTATAAAGCCTATCTGTCCTTATACCCACTGTTTGAGAATGCCGTGTAAAATGTGAATGGTTCAGAATGGACAAAATGGAATTTGAATTCTTATGCAAAAAAGTTAAGAGAGTTTTTATAAAAAGTTGTCTGATATTAAATACGTTAAAAATGTTAAACAGCTCTTCAGATGGGTGTCGTTTTGGTTTACGCAGCGCCATTTTCATAACTGATCTCTGAACAACATCTAAAGGGGCCAGAATGGATTTACGGGCACATCCCCAAACTATTATCCCCCCAAAAGCAAAGATTGAGAATATGCAAAGTACAACTGTCTTATTTCACAAAAATATAATATTTCATTTAAATTTTTAAAAACATAAATTAACTTTCTAATTTTTCGACTCAAATAGTCAACATGAGCAGACCAATTTAAACGTTTATCAAACAGGACACCTAAGTATTTGTAAGTGTCAACTCTATCAATGTCTCTACAGGCACAGTACTCACTTAAGTAATTCCCACACGAATGCAACTTAATGCTTTCGTAGGGACAATCACTATTGGACCTAAGGGCTATAGGAAGGAACTTTGTTTTAGATATGTTAAGTGTTAAACAATTTTGATCAAACCACTTTTTCACTACCGACAAATCCCTTAAAACCTTCCCGTGTACTTCTTCCCAACTATTACCTTCGAATAAAATAGCCGTATCGTCCGCAAATAGGTAAAATTTCCCGTCTATATTGATTTTAGACAAATTATTTATATAAATTAAAAAAAGAATGGGTCCTAACGTCGACCCCTGAATGACGCCATATTCCACTGGCTGAGGTTCACTATTTACTCCACACACTGACACCATTTGTTTCCTGTTGGACAAATAGCTTTCGAACCACAAGTACGCATTACCACGAACCCCGATTAAGTCCAATTTATTGAGCAATATTTGTCTATCTACCGAATCGAATGCTTTAGCTAAATCCAAGAAAACTATAATACTTTTCCTATTACCATTGATCCCCTCATTAATATTTCTATTTAAATCAAATAAAGCATTTGAAATATTGGTGTCCCTTCTAAATCCATACTGGCACGCAGACAAGAGATTATTAGCATTTAAGTATGACATTAATTGATCTTTTACAATTTTTTCAATTATTTTGGAAAACACGCTCAGCATAGAGATAGGACGAAAATTACCTAAATCCTCCAGATCTCCAGCCTTATATAGGGGAACAACCTTCGCCAATTTAAAAGCTTCTGGAAACTTACCCGACTCAATACTTAAGTTTATGATATGATGAAGGGGTTTTACAAGAAAATTACAGTTGCTTTTTAAAAGTGATGCTGACATCCCATCATATCCAGGAGCAGACCCACCTCGAAGTTTACTAATATATTGCAAAATGGTATTTTCATCAACAAAATTAATCCTAAACACTCCTTTAGCCCTGAAGTCGACGTCATTTATTACCGGAGTACCACTAGAGTCAATAACTATAGCCAAATTATGACCTACCGTGGCAAAAAAGCCGTTAAAATTACTTGCAATGTCTTTACATATGTTCGGACTCATAACAGCACCCTTTGAAAATTGTCCAACTGGGAAGGTTTCTTTCTTCCTTTTGTTACCCGAAATTTCATTCACCGTTTGCCAAAAAACCTTAGGGTTATTTATATTTTCATTTATCTTATTCCTGTAATATAAGTTTTTAGTAAACTTTATAATGTTTGAAAGTTTATTTTTATAACTTTTGAAATATCTTTTAAGATCAGTATTAAAGGGCTGTTTAATTACCATCTTACTTAACTTATCTCTTTTACGAATCGATCATATTAGTCCAAGTGTTATCCACGGTTTAATTTTAAAAAATCTAGTATTTGAGTTTAAAATGACGCGTTCAGATTTTTTAATACTACGGTTTATAATATCAATAAAACAATTACAACTATTGTTTAGATCAGTTTCGGCAATAACTGTACTCCACGATTGTTCTCTCATAACCGTTTTAAATACCGATTTATCGATGCAGAAATTTGGCCCGATATGTTTCGCTGTATGATTGGTTGTCGGGAACTGTATTTCCAACGCGACACTAAAATGGTCCGTTATGCTTGTGTGTGAATCACAGCTGATCGTACATCATTATAACAAGAATGCTTTACAAAAATATGGTCAATACAAGTCTGGCCGTATGACGTCACTCTAGTCGGAACATTTATTGCACTAACAAACCCTGTCTCTGTCATAACACTCAAGTAACGTTCTACATTGCCATCGGGTTTAAGTAAATTAATATTCATATCACCCAAACATATATAACTTTTATCTTTATTAGTACCACTATAAAGCTTTTCAAGTCCGTCAATAAGGTCCGTAATGCTACTGTCATGAGTCCTATAGAGAGCAAGAATATTAAATTGTTTATTGTAAAAAGTAAACTCAATAGATAACCCATAAACGCTTCCCAATACGACCTCTGCCCCTGTCACAGACAATCTTTTATTGGCATAGATAACGGTACCGTCACTCCTATTTACCTTTCTAATTGTTCTGAACAATTCAAACCCTTCCAAAACTAAGAAATCCGTGTCCTCGCCAACCCAAGCCTCTGTTAATATTATTAAGTCAAAATCTATTTTAAGAGTACTTAAATAGATTAATAAATTTTCAAAATTCTTCAAATGGCTTCTAATATTCATGTGAAAAATTTTTAATTTGACATTGTTGTTCTGTGCGAAAAATTTTGAAAATTCTAAACTATCTTGATATTCAGTGCATTCAATGTTATTAAAACTGTCTATTTCATCATTTAGCTCCAAACCGGAAAAGTCTTTATACAAAATATCCCCGCAGTCCCGCCTGTTATGTTTTTTTTTTTTTTTTTTTTTTTTCTTTCTTTATGCCTAATGGCAGGCTCGGAATTGATCCATGTAGCCTCGTTGTACACTTTTTGTTTATATTTTCGTTCTCGCTGTTATTGTTCTGTATCTTGATAAGCGATTTTTGTGGTTGTCTGACTATTTATGTTTATTACTATATACCTGGGGAAAAACTTAATGTTAGTCACATTACATGTATGTATTTATAACTATTTAATCTTTTGTGTGTATTATTAGTATTATAGTGGGGATACTAGGATTCTATTATAATTTTGGGATTAGGATCATGAAATGATATGGGAATCTTCTCGCCAGGGGTCCGTCTGGCATTCCTAGCCCGAATAGGTAGGACCACGGAAGAAGCACCCTGGGTGGGATAACATTTATGTCTTGTGTATTATTTGTTTGCGATCATATTCTTTTTTTAATTACAGCCAAAAAATTGTTTATTTCATTGTAAATATAAATATCTTTAAGTTTTAGAATATTATTTAATGTAGGCCTAATTTCTCTACTTTTTGCTTTAATTGTATGGAAGCATTCTTTCCTAGCATATTCGTACATTGGGCAGTCTAGTATTATATGCTCTAGAGTTTCCTTATTACCTGTAGTACAAAGTAGGCATAGGGGAGTAAAATACTGTTTAATTTGGTATAGTCTATTGTTTGTATTACCGTGTCCGAATCTAAGTCTGCAAATATTAACGATGTCATGTCTTTTCAACTTGACATTGCGATACCAGGGTATTTTAGGTGTTCTTTCCTCAATTAGTTTGTACCACCCTGCTTTTTCTGCCGATTGGTATACTTTATTGATTGTATTGTAATGCAATATTTTGTGTACCGTTTTAAAATCTTCATATGGTATATGGAGGTCGATTAGGTCATTGATTATGTATCTTACGAATAGATCCCTCAAGGCATAGGGAAATCCGTACCGCGCGAGAGATAGGTCCTGAAATTAGTTATAGGTCCCCATGCTAGGAGGCGCTACCAGTCAATTCCCCTCCCTTCCCCCCCATCCCTCCAGTTACGTCACCAACTCACCCCTCTCTGCTCTCTCTCTTCCGCATTTGCACTGCCAGCACTTGGTATTATTTTATAATCATTATCTTTGTCTCCGACTGCTAGTACGGCCAGACCTTGCTTGGCCATGCGTAATTTTATAATTAATTAAGATAATTGTTTACATATTTTTGCAGTCGTTTATTGTAATAAATATACAAGTTATATGTTCAGCCTTATAGTTATACAACTTAAACTTTTTAGGTTTAAAAATTGCTGAACAACACTGTTCTGTTAGATTCCATAGTCAAAGGTATTAATTAAGTCTACATTATTTCCTGTAAGTGTGGGAGCGAGGGTTGCTGCACATCTAGCCTTCCAAACTGAACAAAAATATTTTTCTGTTAGGAATGAAATCATGCAAAGCTAGAAAACTTGTATCGCACTTATTTGTATTCTAATATGATTCTAAGGAGCAACTGAAAGTAGCACATTATTATGTATTTTAATAGGACTCACTTTAAAAACATGTCCTGATTATGTTTTAATGTTACTTTTGTATATTTATTTTATTAAAAATTCAGACAATACTGTTATGAACAAACGTTATAACAATAATATTTCGAACAAATTAAATTTAAAGAGAAGTATTCAAAGTTTAATATAGGGTCTATAGGTACTGTACTAGTTTATTTCCGTTTATATAGTTTAAATTATACGAGTTTTTAAATTAGTTTAAATTATACATTCGTAATTTATGTGCATTCTTAACTTACCAAATCCAATTATTGCCTTAACTGGTATTTCACTTATTACTGACTTTAAACGCAGTTTTGACTTTTTTTAATTTATGTTACAATTTTGTGGTTTAATAATTTTATTCAATGTACAAAGAATGAATGAATATTTTATTGCTCCTTATACTATTTATAATACGTTTGCAAAAACAAAAACATAATTAAACTAAAATCATATATATCTATAAACTAAAACTAAACCAAAAAAACTAAGAAAAATAGCTATATTTACAAAACAATTATAGTATAAGAAAACAATTTAAGCTACCTCGATGTTTTAAATACATGTTTGAGGTAGTGAGGAAAACAATAAAAAAAATAAAAACATAAATACATATATACACATATAGAAAAAAAGAAAACAAAAATACAGGAATTAGCTGACCGGCTTTCAGAAATATATATAAAACTACTTAGTACATTATTAAAAACAAAAATCTTTTACTGCAGCTTCACAATTACTTTGAAAAAAAGAAACACAAATTAAATACATATTTTGAAAAAACATACGAAATATAAATATACAAAATGCAGAACATATATAAGAAAAACAAAAAATACGTGATAAGCTATATACAAGTTTTACATCGATACATCTACTTACATATACACACATTCACACACACCCCCCCCCTACATACATTCACATATACACATTTTTACATAAACATCATTCTTTGTTTATGTGTACAAAATTTTTTACAGTTAAAAAAAATACACACCAGTACACTCTTAAATCGACGTACATACAGAAACATTCTACATGCAAAAACAAAAATACCCACGCGTTTTTATAAAAATATCTCGTAAGCAAAACATACACAAGGCTCGCAAGATTTAATTAAGGAGAACAGAAAGCTACACATTATTTAAATTATTGTGTTATAAAATGGGTCAACACATTCAAGCTCCTGCAAGAATTTCCTTAACTGCTGCCGGTACTTGTGTTTATAAGGGCATGTTTTATGTTCTGAGGTAATAAATTAAAAAATGTAGGTGCAAGATATAAGTATATAGAATTTCTTGAAAACAGTCAATTTAGGTCTCGGAACTTTAACATTTAAATTGTTGCGCAATTTACACCAGGTACGCTCCAATACATTGTTTCCATCACCACTTCGCTCGTAGAACAATTTAATTACTTTGTATATGTATAAATTTTTAAGAGGCAAAATGTACAATAATAAATAAACTAAAACTAAACCAAAAAAACTAAGAAAAATAGCTATATTTAAAAAACAATTATAGTATAAGAAAAACAATTTAAGCTACCTCGATGTTTTAAATACATGTTTGAGGTAGTGAGTAAAACAATAAAAAAAAATAAAAATTACCTACCTATCGTTGGTGTTGTGAACAGCGCTTTACGGGACGATGGTTCACTTGATCTTGGGGTCATTACAGCTCCATCATTCAGGCTTACTTCGTCGGCTGTCTGCTTGGGGGTTTGTGGACCAATGCCGTCATCAAGCGAAAGTAAAAAGGGGAACAGCATTTTTCTTTAAATGCGTCTTCATAGTGCTTGTGAAGCAATCGTCGATGAAGTGCATTTCACAAACTAATCTCCCACTTAAAGTTTTTTCTGAGAGAGATGTAAGATTGTCATTTGCACAATTTTTCACCCATTGCTCACATACCTTTGGCCTTTTTGTTGGAAAACGAAAAAAGTGAAGATCCGGACAACGAGCTTTGCTTCTTTCGCAACCAGTAAACCAACATTTATGGTAGTTACAATTTTGTGTTGTTATAGGGGGGCTAGCCATTTTTGCAATGCTAAATTTAAATGTTGGCAAATACTCCTCACCTACTCACACAAAACACACCACACCACACGAGACACACACAGCTTACATCGTAAATCGTAGCGCACTCTTTTAACACAGAAAAATAAAGAATTAAAAATATATTAAATAACAACGTCAAAATAAATAAATCCGGAACAGTCACTATTCAATGAACTAAACCATTACTCAACACAACGAATCATAAACATTATTATGTATCTTACTAAGATTTCAAATTAGACTTAGATTCTATAGTCAATGCATAAACCATTCATTTGCAATACTGACAAAATTATTTATATTTTCAACGCGATGTTGTGGACGAGTTCACTTTGTCAACGAAGGTAAGGTAGGTTCGTGGGGGTAGAATGACATGGAAAGCAGCACTATTTCCCGCCTTTTTGTTAGTTGCCTCGCATTCAATAACAAGAAACAATCTCTATTGGTTGGGCTAATTGTTTGTGACCCGTTGTTGTTAAATTCTCGGTAATGTTGTTTTCGACTTCTTATGACCCCCTCCCAAAAGGAAATAATGTATCCGCTCTGCCCCTGCTCTCAAGTGTGTATCGTCGCTAAATGGACTACACTAGGCCGACTTGATTTTGCTTATGTTCTCACATCATCAGTAACCGTTCAGGTTCCTTTTGTTTTTTTATCGTGTACTTTTATCAACTTAAATTGGAATTTAGTTCAATACGTATGGCACAGTTAACTCTTCCCGTGTGATAGCAAGATTCATAGTAAATATGCGATGAGTTTTATTTTTTTATTATTTTGAGCCTCAATTTTGCGTTTTCACTCATTTGACTAACGACAACTTAAAAACGGATTGAGATATTCAAAAACGGATTAAACCATCGTTTTTTTCGTCAAATTTTACATTAAAATCATGTATCACACGACTACCTTCCCATTAAAAAAAAAATTAAATTCATTCCAAGGTGGTGGACAAAAATTTCAAACTCACCAAAAAGTGGTTCTTTAACATGACAATACGTTGATATTATTTATTAAATCTTCCTATTCCAAATTCCCGATAATCCGAACATAGATCGGTCCCAATTAATTCGGTGGTTGTGAATAACTGCTTTTATTTCTACTTCATAAGACTCGTACATTTTAAGATATTAAGCTGTTCCCAGACATGTGTACCACCCTGTATTTTTAGCATATATTTATAGCTATATATACAGCTAAATTCAGGCATTATACCTTCGGCCTCGTAATTTTCAATTTGTGATGAACATGTTCAGTCCTTACTTGCATTTGCATAGGCGTAACGAGAGTTGACTCATGGGGGGGGTTACCCATTTGTGTTCACTCATCGTATTCCAACCCGTGCTTCATGTCATTTCATCAAACATCAACACTTGTTTGGAGTATTTTAATGACTGTCCTTGGTAAAATTGTTTGCTATAAACATTCAGTTAATTTTAAAAATATAGCAAAAATATATAAAAACACAAAAATACGACCATGTAGCCTAATTTTTTTATATACGACCATGTAACTCACGTTTTCGAGTTATTAAAAACCCAGAACAATCCTCCAAATTGTTTTGTATTACTTTATTGAATACAAAGCGATGGAGAGAAAACTGTTTTGAAAATCGTTTCAGTTGTAATATTAAGACAGTAATTTGAGAAACATAATAGAGGACACGGTACATCAAATTTACCGCACTGAAAAAATATTACCTTATTTCACGGTTCTTCTTAAGGAATAAATATGAATTGAGTGCTGGACTGGATTGAGTATTATATTTAAATAAAATGAAAATCTAAATATTTAAAACAGCTAGGTATCGAAATATTGTGAACGCTCCTTGAATAAACACAATGAAAGTTTAAAGGGCCCTAAGACGGAACCTTACATTTTGATATTTTTCATATCCTACAAGAAGGATTTGCATTAACAGATATTTTGGGTTTTGATTTCAAGTAATTTTTATTGTGGGTAGAAACATGAAAGTAGGCAAGATTTTTGCCGTTTTTATAGCTAATACGGATTTTAAAAATTCATATTCCCGAAATGAGTGAACTTAACGATTTCATATTTTGATACATTATAGGTAGACATGATTTTAGTTTATTTGTAAAATTTTAGGTGTTTAAACTTAATTTTATAAAAGCTGCCATTCGTTTTGTGAAGTGATGTTTTCTCACCACTCAAAAGAACGAAAAGTTTGATTTTTAGCTTGTTATGAAGCTCGTGATTTTTATAGAATGAATTTGAAAGTACTTGAACGAAATATACATCGAAACGGTTTATTCAGCGAGATTAACAAGTGATAAATCAGTGCGCGCATTAGGCTGGCTTGTGGAGTGTTGAAAAGAATGGTAGGAAACTAGGAAGTAGGAACAATCAACATGTTGTGGACAGTGAGGCTCCCCCCACTTTACGTGAGACAGGCCAACGCACAGGTGCGCGCACACGCGCTGCAGCTAGCCCTCCAGGTAGCGCCACTTTCATAGCCCCGCTCTTGCAGTACCGCAAAAATCCGCTAGATCGCTGCACGAGCGCCGGGAAAAAAATCGCCTTCAATAAATAGCATTACTTGAGAAGTCTATTAGATTCCATAGTCAAAGATTAGGTCTATACCATCTACTATAGCTTCTTTAGCTATTCTATCCACGAATTCGTTGTGTATAATGCCACAATGACTGGGAGTCCAGTGAATGATAATGTTTTTATAACTTTCTATTATTTGTTTTACTATGTTAAGTACTATACCTTGTGATTTGAAACCATTATCTATATTTTCCAGAGTTTTAATAGCTGATAGAGAATCTGTGCATATTACAAAATCCCTGCCTTCCACATTACTAATATATTGTACTGCCTTTAATATTGCATATATTTCAGCAGTATAGCTGGATATATTTTTTCCTAGGGCGTATTTAGCTGAGTGTCTGAGTTGTGGTATATAAAAGGCAGCGCCTGCTCCTATTTTGTTTTTAGACCCATCTGTGTACACCTGAATATGATCGCTATAATTACGATTTAAATTTTCTATAAACAATTGTTTCAATACTACTGCATTGGAAGATTTTTTAGTCACGTTAGAATTATTGAATGTTGTGATACATTTAAATGCATTGTCAGTCATTATCAATGGCTTTGCAAAATCGCTAAATTTAGTATATTGTGTCCTATTTTCCAAGTCAGGGTTAACCTGACAAATTACTTTTATGGACTCTAAGTATAGAGGGGTTTTTTTTTAACCAATAAGGCATTTCTTGCACAATAAGTATTAAATGCATTAAGTTGTCATAAGAGGGGTGTGTTTTGTCAGTGATTATTTTGTATACTAACCTTTCGGTTAATAGTTGTCTTCTGTTTTCCAGTGGCATAATTGAACTTTCTGCTTGTAAAGCAATGATGGGTGTAGTTTTAAATGCACCTAATGCTATTCTCATTGCTTGATTTTGGATGAGGTCTAGTTTTTTAAGGTTACTGTTACAACTTTGCCCATACGAAAAGGAGCCATAGTCCAACTTAGATCTGATTAAGCTTTTATATATTTGTAGTGCGAATTCTGGATGTGAACCTCTAAGCCCACACGCGACAGATTTAATTATGCTTATATCTCTCTGACATTGTAAATATATATTGTTTATGTGACTTTTAAATGATAAATTAGCATCCAAAGTGATACCTAGCAGTTTTATAGTATTTGCAGAAGGTATTGGTTGCTTGTTAATATAGTATTGTTTAAGGGGCAGATTTCTTTCCCTAGTAAATGTTATAGCGTTACATTTGCTAGCATTAATTTCCATTGATAAAAGTTCGAAATAATGTTCAATTTCTTTTATACCTAGTTGTATAGTGGTGTGGACTAAGTTGTGATTTTGGTTACTTGAATAGATTACAATGTCATCTGCATATATTAAGTTGTAAAGGTAAATTCTCATTTATGTCAGAAATATATATAGAAAATAATAAAGGACTTAATACGCTGCCTTGCGGTAAACCCCTATTTGTACATCTACTATGTGTACCGGTTTGATTTATGAGAGATACTTTTCTATCTGTAAGCCATTTCTGACAATATGATACGAATTTGGCCGGTATGTTACATCGGATCATTTTGTCTATTAATTTTGGGATATAAACGTTATCATATGCCTTAGTAATATCTAAAGCGATTACCACTGTAGTTTCCTTATAAGAAGATGCTATTTGAATTTCAGATACTAATTTAATTAGATAGTCATTACATGCTTTATATTTCCTGAAACCATATTGGGTATTAGGTATTATGTTATGTTTCTCCGCGAACCATTCTAATCTATTTTTAATCATAGTATTAAATATTTTAGTGAAACAGGATATGAGCGATATAGGCCTATATGAGATTTCTGCTTGATTGTCTTTTAAAGGTTTAGGTAATGCTATGACCCTAAAGTGTTTCCAAGCTTGTGGAATGTTGTAAAAACCATTCCAAATTTTATTATAGTTATTGAGTATGTTTTGTAATGCATTGTCAGGTAAATGTTTTATCATACTGTAAGTTATGCCATCTAATCCCGGGGATGTATCTTTCTTTTTTGATTTTATGGCACATTTTAATTCTTTGAGTGTGTAATCGACTTCTAAATAACTATTAGTTGGATTGATTTTTGTATTATTGTTAATTTCATTAAAATGTGGTACATAATCTGGTATGATAGTCTTCATAAATTTATTGCACAATTCCTCATTATTTTGAATTGCATTAATGTTATTTTTATTTTTTCTGTTATATTTTAATTTTTTAACTACGGCCCACGCATGTGATGATGATTTTTTCTCCCCTATTAGCTGACATAATCTTTCCCATGCTAATTTTTTAGCATCTTGGATAATTTCCCTAGCTTTGACCTGGGCTTTTTGGTATTTATTATAAGTTAGGGGTGACATATTCTTTTTGAAATTAGTGAAGGCTAGTCTCCTGTTTGCTACGGCCTGGGAACATTTTTCAGACCACCATTCCTTTGCTTGGAAACCTGGTTTATTGTTATTATTATCTAGTTTGTATTTAGGTATGTATAAATCCGCTGCTTTTAAAATAATATTGATTACCTGATCTATGGGGCGCTCGGACTCTGATGGGATTATTTCATTTACTTTGTTTTTAATAAACTCATAAAAGGAAGTCCAACTTGCTTTTTTAAAATTATATTTTGTATTTCTTAAATTGCTAAATTCAGAATTTATGCCATCATTCAAATTGCCTATTTCAAATTGTATATATATGGGGAAATGGTTACTCCCCATTGCATCCCTACCTACTTCCCATTTATCCAGCAAAGAATGTAACTCTGGTGTTGTGAATGAGAGATCTATGGTTGATCCCTCTTGGTTCAAGGTAGGTAAGGTTGTGTAGTTGTTATCATTAATCAGAATAAAGTTGGATTCATTATATGCCTTAAATATATCGTTGCCCCTAGTATTTGCCTTATGTGCGTTCCAATAAGGGTGGTGTGCATTAAAGTCTCCGCAGACTAAAGAATATCCTGAGTCTTTAGAGAAAATTTGTTCGTGCCAAACTTTAGCGTTTGTTTTTTTATTTGTACAATATATGTTATACAGTGTAATTGGAAATTTAAAATTGTTAATTTGTATTGCAAGTATTTGCATATGTTCATTATTGTAATTAAAGATACTATTATACATTATGGATTTATGTAAAATAAAAGCTACGCCACCATAACCATCTTTTCTGTCTAACCTATGCACTATGTAATTGTTGTCTATGATATTGTCTGTATTCATTAACCATGTTTCCTGAATAATACCTATATGAATTTTATTTTTATTGAATGAATGTATGGTCTCATGCCACTTAGGCTTAAGAGATCTTACATTCCATTGTACAATGTTTAATTTATTTATTTGCCTGTTGTGGTTTCTCACTTTTATTTAGTGGTTTATTATAAGGTTTATTTATGTATTTATTAGCATTTTCTTCTTCTATGTTTTTAATTAAAAATTCGACTAGTAAGTCGTCTACTTTTTTTTTATTTAATATTTTCTCATCTTGCACTTTCTGTCTTAACTCTTTAATCTTGTTTTGTATAAGAATTTTATAGCTATCTCTGTTTATTGGTGAAGTGGGAGTGGTAGTGTTGGATTTCTTAAATGTATAGAATGTTCCTTGTTTTGCTATATTTAAATGTGGATTAGTGCTATTTGGTTTATTGACTGCGTAGTTTGTTTGAGTTTTTTAAAAAATGGTTTTAGGTCTACTTAGGCTAATAGGCCTATCTCTTGTTTGTTCATTGGATGTACCAGGTTGGGAGGATTCTATTTCCCTCTCTTCCCCTAAAAGTTCATATTTATTGCTAATAGGTGTTTGTTTCATATAATGATTATGTGATTGAATTATTGGAAATTCCTGACTTTGATTTAATTGTGTCATTTCTGAATATGTTTTAGTGTTCCCTCTATTTCTATTGAATTTAGGATTTTTTGACGGAAAATGAGTACTGGCTTCGAAAAAATTTTCGTTAAACATGCTCATGCGTTCTAGTATTTTCTTTTGTCTCACATATTCTGGGCAATTTTTGTTGTTACTGCTGTGTTGACCTTTACAGTTAACACAACAGCGTGGATTGGTACATTCATTGGAATGATATTTTTCCCCACAATCCCTACATAGTCTCTCCCTATTACAAGGAGAATTGGCTACATGGCCATACGCAAAACAAATGAAACACTGTTTAACAGGAAAGGTACACTGGTCTACACGCATTCTTACGTAGTTTAGATTAATAAACTCCGGAATTTTGTTAGATTCAAAAGTAATTTTTATAAAATTTGTATTTACTAATTCATTTTTAATTCTTTTTTTTAATTCGTTGCGCTTTAATAATGTTGTATATGCATTCACTGTCATACATAATTTCTTCTTCTGTAACATTAGATTCTGCGAATACCACACCGTTACATTCTACTCTAGCTGATGGGACAAAAGTAATAAACTCATTTAAATGGTCTGAATTTAATAACTCATTTGCTGCTATGTAGTTTTTACATATAACAGTTAAGCTTCTACCAGTTCTTTTAACAAAATCAATGTTATTGTGGTGATTCTTTATAATTTTACCTACTGTAAAAGGATTTATTTTAGTTTTATTTTTAGTTTGTATTATAATTTCAAATGGACCACTATTATGTTCTTTGTAATATCTAAATGTTTGAGTATAACTTTTTTTAAATTTTGGGCTTGAACTTTCTTGATTGCTATCAATAGATTCATTGCTTGAATTGTCTCTTTTTCTTTTATCTGTTAATGTTGATGTATTATTATCTACTAGCTTATTTTCTATATTTGGTTCCTTAATTAGATTAACTATTGAAGCTACTGCTTGTTGTGTCTCTTTAATGGAATCTTCATCCATGCTATCAGGATTGGCTGAACCATCCGCCATGGCGTATGGTCCAGCCTATTGCTTTATGTTACAGAACTACAATTTATAGGATTGGTGTGTTGAAATTTACCAGAATAATTTAAATGAACTACTATTTGTTAAAAGGTCTTAATCTACTTACACAAAAAAAAACTTGGGTTAGTATTATTAGTTTTAATACACAATTGAAATATTAATTATCTAACTAAGACAGGTTTAGTTAGGTTAAAACACGCAAATAGACAACCACTGTGCACTTATGTAATAAGATCCACTGTTATCGGCTGCTTCCACTGGACTGGCCTGTTATGTTGTACATTACTATGTGCCCTTACAATATGCACAGTTAACAAAAATAATCAAATTACAAACAGTATAAACATATTTAAAGTAAAAACACCTAAATTATAGTTTAATTAAATAATAATAGTCTAATATAATAATTAATTAGAAATCAATGACATTATATCAAAAATAAAGCTGGATAGATAATGCATTTAATTTCAACTACAACACAAAGCAAGACCACTTTAGAGTAAAGCGTCAAAACAAATCAAAATAAGTAACTCGAAAACCAAACACATTTCTTATAAATATAAATCATCTGTTATCGTAATTAATATAAGTGAACAATAATAATTAAGGCTACATAATCGAAATTTCCTATTAAAAAAAAAAAAATAAATAATAATTCAAAATTAGCAAGACGTAAATGACCTCTTACAAGAGGAAAAAACTTATAAATTATTTATACATAATATTAAAAAACTTTAATATAATAAAGGAGAGGTATATCATAAAACAATGAAATTGTATTTATCTACAAAACAAAAACTAAAATGGCCACTTCTTTTCAAACAAACAACACTTGATACAAAATATGATATAAATACCTTTTTAAGAAATAATATAATTGACTTATTCATTTACATACTGGTCCAAATCCTGGATACTTCTCACCCTGACAGCATCTTCTTCCTCAGTTTTCTTCACAAAATCTTTAGGTTAGAGACCCAGGCGTAGGCCAGCTTCCGTTCCCGTACCATCGAACGCGCTCTTCCAAGCACAGCTTTATTAAAGGGTGTCAAATGTTCATTGATGAAAAATTTCGATAATTGAAAAGAAGTGTTAATATTAATTTTACAGTTGTAAGATCCATTCTACTAGCTTTAGCAGCATACAGCCACAAGGATCTAATTTGCCGCGAGATAAACTGAACTATGATGCTAGGATAAACGTTTCGTTTCGAAGGCCGCAAACGGTGCGCCACAGAAATATCACTCGGATTAAACTGTACTTTGATAATTTCCGCAATTTTATGTAATACCGCATATATATCCTCGCCCTGGCTTACTGGTACTCCCACAATCTCTAAATTATTGCACCTAGAATATTGCTCTAAATCTTGAATTTGCAATGTGCATTCACCAAGTTTAGCCGTAAGAACGTCATTATTTTTACTCAGCTCCGTGCAAACTATTTTCAATTCATCGCATTCCTTCTTAGAAACTTCAAAGGCAGTTCGTAATGTTTCAAACTGGTTCAAAATTGATGAAATAGAAACTTGAACCTCATTAAATCTTTTGTCTACATTGTCATTAACCGCAGCTATGGCTTGTAAAATTATTTCATTGTTTCCCAGAACGCTAGATTCATCTTTACACAACCCACATATAAAGGATGCCTTTTTCCTACCTAGTTTTTTGAAGCCTTCTTCTCCTATTTTCGAACACGAAGGATGAAATGCTTTATCACAATCCTTGCACTTTGCTACTTCACAAGTTATTTCCTGATTACACTTGACACAGATTTCCACCATTATAAGCAATTCAGTTCAAGCTTAAGAAATAAACACCTACAGTAATATAAAAACTTTTACAAAACTTTTACAGTAGCATATATTCGGTATTACGAATACTCTATAATGTCTAATTAAACACACTGGCACAAACTATTTTCATGTGGCCACGCGAGACTGCAGGTAAGCACGGTACTAAGCAAACTTAGATAAAGCGACCTTTCCCATCGGAATCCAAACTACGACTGAATTATATATATTCAATCTCATGTCTATGATAAATCTGAGGCTTGCAATAAACAAGGGAAAGCTTCAATGTTTTTTTTGTTGATTTTTCTGCGGCCTTTGATAGGATAGATCGAAAGTCATTGTTTTATAAATTATATTCTCTGGGAGTGTCCACAAAAATTGTAAGGATTTTACAAAATTTGTATACGTATAATGGTACTGCAGCAGGGGTTTGGTGTGGGGAAGGGGTGTCTGATTGTTTTGAACCAAGCAAGGGCTTAAGGCAGGGATGTCTGTTAAGCCGCCTGTTATACTCTTTATTTATGAATGGCCTGCACGAAGTTCTAGGAGGTGGTTGCCAGTTCGGTGACACGAAAATTAGGGTTTTGTTATATATATTGATGACATTGTGTTGCTGGCCTCTTCTCCTGTAGTTTTGCAATATATGATAAATAATTTAGGAAAGTATTGTGACACATGGAATTTTAAAATAAATTTGGACAAATCTAAAATTATGGTCTTTCGAAATGGGGGGAAATTATTGATCATGAGCGATGGTTTCATAAAGGTGAAAGGATTGAATGTGTCAACAAGTATAAATATCTTGGTCTGACTCTGACCCCAGCGTTGTCTTTACAATGTCATTTTGAAGAGAAACTGACAGCATCTAAACATGCCATCAATCATGCTTGGGTAAATTTGTTGGGACATGCAAGTATTTCCCTATTAACTAAATCGGAATGTTTTAAAGCTGTAGCCAGGTCAATCATGTGTTACGGAGCCCAAGTGTGGGGATATCGGGAACATGATTCGGTAGAACAGCTGTTACGTATTTTTATCAGACGTACTCTGTGGCTGCCACAAAACACACCAAACTATATGTTGTTTTTGGAGACAAATTTTAAAAAATTATTTATTTTTGCTTTTAAGTTAAATTTTAAATACTTAATAAAAAGTGCTGGACATGGCCGATAATCGTCTACCTAAGATGTTATCAAAAGAAATAATTAGAAAAAACTATTTTGGTTTCGAGAGTGGCAGTATTTGGCTGAAAGGCATTCTGTGCCATTATCAGATGATTCCGGACTATGGAAGGGGCAACTGATGACCTTATGGCAGGCGATAAGGGACGATGCTAGGCAGAAATGTATACAAGCCGCTGAGGCAAGTCAATACCATGCCTTATACAGAGAGGTAGACTTTGACCTTGGCGATACTTATTTTAGAGATGAATTTAATTCATAATTAATTAGATGGGTTTTCAAGTGTAGGGGAGATTTGCTTCACTTAAATTATAAGCCTTGGGTCAAGGAACAAAATGATAATTGCTCTCTTTGTAATTTAAATCAGTTCGAGGACACATAACATTTTATCAGAAAATGTCCAATTTTAAAGGATTTCAGATTTAGGTGGTTTAAAAAGCATGAGCTAAGTAAGGAAGAGGTTTTAAAGTATTTGAATGGGCACGATTGGACGCGGCTTGCAAAATTCTCTCAACAAGCATGGCATTACAGATGGGTTTTAATTCAAAAATTTAATTTCTAATTATTATCGTTAATGGAATACGGTACATTTTCAAGATTTTTGCAATTTTGTAATTTAATAAATATGTGTATATTGGTAGTCCAGATTTGTTTTTTGAATACTGTACATGTTTTATAAAGTTATTTGTTATTTTTAAGATCAGCAAATGCGTAATGTGTTAAGTTTCTTTCATGTAAAATGTGTTTTTGTGTTTGAAATTACTACCCAACCAAGCAGACAGCCTAATCAAGCTATGCTTTTGCAATGCAAATTTACATAATATTGTGTTAGTCTATTTTTTGTTGCGAAATAAATAATTTTTCATTTCATTTCATAAAAGCATTATGTATGATTTAAATAATAATCAGTGTTAGAAAATTAAGAAAAGCTTATAAACATAACCAACAACGAAGTTTTGATTGTAATGGTAAAAGAAACTAGCTACGGAAGATTAAATCAGTTAAATAGTTAACGATAAAGAGCGGCGGATCATTTATACTCCCAAATGACATCGGCGAAAGTACATTGTGTTTATAAGTTATTAAAATGGACATTTTCAAGTTTAAAAGAAACAGTTATATGTAATTTGAAGTTGGGTATATTAATAAACAATTTAAAATACGTAAAATCTACAATTTAACAACAGTGAAACATATTTTGGAAAATAATGTGTGACTCGAGAAATGTGCCTGTTGTGAATAGGATATTCAACACGAGTAAATGGCCGTGAGGTATTGTTAGAGCGCCATATTTGAATGTTTTTGGCGTCCTTTTTAGCACTTCTATTTTAGTATTCACCAAGTACAGATGTATTTGCCAGTTTTAATCAAATTACATAAAAACTATAAAGAAATAGTGAACATATTGTACTTATCTTGCAATAGTATAAGCAATACCTTCCAGAGTTATGTTATTTTTAAATGGTACAACCAATGAACAGTTAGTTGTAAAATTATTAAAAGACAATCATCAACACTGATATCTATACCCAGGGTTAAAAATAGTTTTGAATCAGTAAAAGTGAATAGACTTGTATTTATATAAATTCAAATTAAACCAATTGGACATGGTTTCCATTTGAACTTTAAATAATTCAGTTTGTAATATAGTTTTAAATATAGCTTTAAAAGATTGCCTATTTAACAGCCATGGATTCTTTAACCCGAGAGAAAGAGATTTGTTTGAATAATTTATATGTCAATATTAATTTTGTGTTAAATACATCCAGAGGAGATAATATAAAATTGTAAAGATAATTACATTTTAAGTTAATTCTCACAAGAGAAATGTTGTAAAAAAAAATAAGTAACTAAAACACATTGAATAAACATACAGTTTTGTTAAACAAAAGGAGTCACTTATTTATGGTTATAACACTTGTTTTTGTTCATAACACTTATCTTGCATAAATATGGTTATTTGAAGCACATTTTTTATTGAATGTTTTTCTTACAATAACACAGTATCTGTTGAAGTTTGTGATTTTTAGGTTATACCTTCGTATCACTGGTATTGTCTATTCGTTCAGGGCTTTGTTTTGTCATTCGAGATTTGTTTTTGTCTGTACAGGCTCATCTGTGTGGTATTGTTTTAATATAGAAATATGGCAAGGTCCATAAGTTTTTCCATAGTTGTCGATCAATGTGTAAACTGCTTTTCCAATCTTTTTCAGTACTCTTAGTGGTTCAATGTATATCGTAAATAGCTTAGCTGTTTCTCCGTATCCTAAGCTCGATTGAGGGAAAGATTTCACTAATACCAATTCATTTTCCTCCAATGTTGTGGGTTTGTGCATAATCTTATACTTCTCTTAAGGTGACTATTTGGTCCTTCTCTATTGTTCAGCTTGTCGTTGTTCTCTTGTATTTCTGAATTGATGTTATTTGTTCTTGGGTCTTCGTCTTCAGTCCATTCTTCATTGTCATCGTTGTAAGTTATTAATCTGCATTCCATCGATTTATTTGTTTCTTCTTCAAACTTCATTCTTAATACAGTAAGACCTCGATAATCCGGCACGTTCGGGGATCCGGTGATGCCGGATTATCGAATATGCCGGATTATCGAGGTCTTCCTTAAAAATGGTTTGGACAGGGGATAAACTATAAATAAACGCACATGTACTGTATATGAACACATAAATTACACGTTGAAACTACGTAACTTTAACTGCGTAGAAAGATTGCCGCTAACTAATAAATTTTAAAAGCCTAAAACAAAATCATTTTGTACATAAAATAGTTATAATATAAGCTCTCTGAGCGCTGGATTGTAACAAATATAAAAAAAAAGGTTCCGTATACTATTGTGCGAGTGACACGCTGATGTTATAATAATTGCGATCATAGCCCCAGGCTTCAAGATGATGAAATATTTTTCTTATAATAACCTGATTAGTTTTGTATAAGACATATCTAGCCTTTAAAATAATTTTGAGCATATATGAAGCGGAGTAATTATGTGTTTTATGTTGTTTCAATGTCTTTTTTGCCAAAACATGAATATAAACAGGAACAGCGTTCAGTAAGGGGGAGTATGGGCGTAGTAGTGAACAGCGGAGCAGACAAGTTGCGGCGTAGTGATGCACGATTGTTTGATGCTCGAGATGTTTGAACAATCGAGACAATCGACTAAAACATCACGCATTTCGTGTATCACTAGTTGGGTGTATTACTAAGAGAAGTAGACATAAGTCATAAGTGATTTTAAGTTTTCCAGAATAAAGACTTTGTATATAGAAACTCGAATTTTTACCCTAAAAGTCACTGAAAAGTCGCTGATTTTTATTTCTGGGAACTAGTAGATATCCTGAAAGCGGTTTTAAATCGAACAACTATTTACAAGAAATTCAATGTATCTTTTTCCAAAGTGGAATACGTTCAACAAAATACTGTCAGTAACGATAGTGTTAAACGGTCCCTTTAATGTTTTTAAAGGACGATGAGAGCACATTGTTTTGAATCAGTTCGATTTTTAGGAGAAATTTTGATTGAAATGTTTGTTTTGGACAAGTTTATTGAGCAGTAGATTTTTACTCACTGTTTTTAACGGATGCGGAGCCAACAGACAGTGTAGACTGTGCTTAAATCACTCAATAATTACAAAAACTGCTATTTTCAATGAGTGCAAATTTTCAAGATGATTGATGCCGAACTATCGAATCTGCCGGATTATAGAGTACCGGATTATCGAGGTCTTACTGTATATCATTATTTAAATTCTTCATTATTAATGTATTATCGTCAAAGTTTATAACCATTTTCATAATTCTAATCATATCCATCCTTAATATGCAGTCTTTGATCTGATAAGGCACTACGATGCACTGGATATCAAATTCAATTTATTTAACTTCTGCTTTTAATAAAATGGTAAATGAAATAAGTTTCGACTTGCTGTTAAGTGTTGTAATAAAGGTATTACTAACTGGGAGTTGTTCGTATTGACCTAGTCTACTTTCGTTTTTCTGAAACCAGTCGTCTGATATGCAGGTGACTGTACTTCCCGTATCGATAAGCATGTTGTTTGCTATCCCATTCAATTTCATCTCTATCTCTGGACATCTACAATTGGTTAGAGGTTCTTCAGTTTCGTTTTCGCCTTCTTGGAGTAAAAATTCTTTATCGTAGTAGACGTTGAGTATGCTATGTTCTTCCTGGTCGATTGTTGGCATTGTTCCGAAATTTATGTTGGTTAAGTGCACTGGAGTAGGGTATGAAGTTCTGTTGTTGTTCTCTTTGTCGACTTCGCCTGTACAGCCAATTCTGTATTATGGCGTGTGCCTAAATGTTTCCTAAATTTACAACATATTAACGTAAACATTTGTAACATAAGCACACGCGTGTTCAGGTTTAGCGATGTTGACCGAGTGACAGCGGTGCTCAAACTGGTTGACCTTGTGCCAGTGAGTAGAGGGGGAAACAACGGAAAGGTATCTTGAAGGCCGAGAAACAAAACATGTTTTAACATAATAACGGAAAGGACTGCCTGGGTGGAATCCACCCGGCGCGTGTGCTTAAGGATTAAATGTGATGTGTTGTAATTGATTTCTTGACGTGCATTAGATTAAATAAATGCAATCATTTCCAATAAATTATTACCAATTTGACAATGCCTGAATAAAAAAGTACTAAACGTGCGTCATCGTTTAGATAGATGAAAAACAGGACTGCGAGCAGAATTCAACAAGAAATAAAGGTAATTATTAATCCGGAATTATTTATGTTTATTTATTTTTACATGACATTTACACATTTTTCTATAGCTTAAAATGTTATTTACATAGAAATAAAAATTATCTTCATAATATATTAAACACTTACTTAAAAAAATATAATTTAAAAAAATTTTAAGTCAACAATGTTTTTTTGTGTTCACATAAATTTCAGTAGCTTTTCCATGGAATATGACAATAGTTTAAAATAATTGATTGCAAAATGAGCAATAAACACTTTTTACAGGTGTACACGATTTACAGGTTAAATATTTATATTTATTAATTAACAATTAATTGTATAATAAGCCTTAAAACAAGTTTTTGCAACAGCGCTTGACATTGTTTGCACAGCCATCTGGTATCGGCTCTTTAATTGAGGAATTTGACAATTATCACTTTAATTTGCATCAAACTCACTATTACTAAATAAATCCTTATTACCCTCAGAACTAAGCAAGTTTTTACGATCCATTATTACAAGCAGGTATAGTAGTAATGACTAGCAATTATGAGGCAAAAAACTCACAAATTCTGTTCGCCAACCACCCAATGTAAAATAAGTTATTTATTTCAACCAGACCAAATAAGGTCAAATGGTATCTAACGAAATTTTGGTTAAGTGAACAGTACAAAGTTAAATCAGCATGTAAGTCTACCCCAATGAGTAAGAACCTGAAATAGTTTATTAGTTTTTATGATTGTAAGTTAGGAAATTTATGCTACATTAAAATAGTGCCGTAACATTTTCAGGAAACTTGCATCAATCTCCCTTGCATGTAAAATAAATAGTAATAATAAACAAGTAAAACAAAATCATTTACTTTACTTTTAAGATAAATTTAATTTAAATGTTTACAAATTTCATTTGAAATTAATCCTTACTAAGCAATATAACTAATGAGCTTTGGTAAAAAAATAATTGATCTACTACAGTGACATTATGTGTAAGATTGTTGAATTAAGGTTAAATAAAGAAATAAAAAAGAGTTAAACTAAAGCTTCAAGATTAAAAGTAAAGGGTAGGAAAAATGCATAGGACATGAGTCGGTTCAATATTTCATAAAGGCAGACAAAATTTTAAAAGTAAATTTAATTATTAATTTGAATAAATGTAAAAGGCAGACAAGTATTAAAAGTAATTATTATATTCAATCTATATGTGAGTTTAAAGAACAGACAGTTTATGCAATGATTTTAAGACGCGGAAAGTATAGGCTACGAGTTTCAAGACGCATTTAGAAAAGCAACGTCCACACCAGTCTAGACGAGATAAGAAGCGAACACCTGCAAGCTATTTCGTAGAAAAATGCTCTACGTGCTTTTCAACATGCAAGATCCAGAAAGAACGCACAGCTAGCAACCGAAAGATATGACGCAACTTTGAACATCTGTAGGTGGTCAGACGTTTCTGAGCGGTGGAGAAAGACGCTAACGTCACTTGTCAACTAGAGTCCAAGCGGTGAAGATGCTTGAAGTGTTGCGCGCTGCGCATTGTTAAAAAGTTTAAATATGTAACATTTATTGTTCATCAAGTCGTAAAGGGTGTTTTTTGTGAGTTATTGAAGAACTGATGTGAATTTTTACGAGAACTAATAACTATCATCGACAATGGTGTGCACTGCGATCGGCGAACTTTTCAGGTTTCTTAAATAAATAATGTGAAAGTGGTTCGAACATGAACTAGCTACGAAAGTGTTGGCGCATGCGAGTGGGGTTTTTCTTTTTCTTTTTAAATTAATTAGTTTGTGTGTCTGCCTTTTACGTAAGTATTACATATATCTATTTGTACCACATATATTTTTTTAAAATTTAAATTGATTTATGTTATTTGTTTGGCTACATTTTTAGTCAAAGTGATTTATAAGATTGTAAAAAATTCTTTTTGTAACTCGATATAAAAAAGAAAACAACATGCAGGGCTAAAGCGGCCAATAAAAAATCAGTTGTTGTGTGAACCATTATAGTTTGATTTCACTATCCTATACTCCAGCGAGTACTTGTTCAGGAACTCCACGATCCTGAGTTGTAAGTTGTAAAAAGACAACAGGTAAAGAAAACTAGTATAGGCTTAACCTAAAAACAATATTTTATTAATTATTTTTAATAAGTTATATTAAATTCATTTTACATTTTTATAACGCCTAACGTTATATATGGTAAACAATAATTTCATAGTGAAGACAAGTTGTTGTATTCTTTAATGTTTCTAAGAACATTAAGGAGGTAAGCTTTAATGAAGCATAATAGTGTACCGCTATTCCGAACCCCGCTATTCCAAAAATTTGCCTATTACGAACAGAGTTTAGAAAACATACCGATTTTGTTTAACATAAAAACAGGAGAAATTAGAAAGAAGTTCGTGAAAAACGTACATTTATTGTTATATAAATAAGTTAAATAGAGACATAAATAGAGCCTAAGCTTGATGAAAATGCCTGTAAACCAAATTGGAATGAAAGCTGGCTTTGTTTCCTTCATGTTTTCCATCCGTTTTGTGGGAAGGAAGCTACGGCAACAACCGTCCTGTGAAAAGGATATCCGGTCCGACAGAAAGAAGGAAGGGTTAGATCCAACTGCTAGACACTAGTAGTGTTGTTGCCACTTGCCAGTTGCTTTCATCCATTTTTCTCCTCCGTTTTCACTATCTCGAACAAATTTTATTATTTTCAAGACGATGCGGTACTAACGGACAGACTGCGGGATGACAAAACGGACAGTTCGAACAACCTATCTCTTACCTTCCGTTTTTAGAAGAAAACGGAATCGTAACGCAACGGAAGGAAATAACCCCGGATGATGTAAATCTACACTAAAGCAAGGTCAAGAGCATTTGCCTTCGAGCCGACCAACGCTGTATAGAACAGACACTTGCAGATGTCCGTGCACTTAATTTACGACTTAACAAGTCAATACGTTGATATTATTCAGAATTCCCGCTAAACCGAACAGTGTTCGGTCCCAATTAGTTCGGAATAGCGGGACTATACTGTACTTATTTTTTCATTCATTTGTGAGAACTCCTGTTGCTACTATTTATGAGCTACCATTGCATGTCTTCAATTTTACATCGGTTAAAGTATTTTGATAACATAGTAAGACAATTAAATACTATGTAATTTGAAAAAACCTGTAAAACAAATTTATATTAAAATTCCGTCATGTGCGAATAACAAAATTCTGTTTAAATTCTGATTGTGTATATCGTGTTTAAACATTAAGGAATGGAAAATTATGAGGTATATAGTCAGGTAAGGATGACATGAGATTTTGCTTTGTATTTGTTTCTTCGGCTTCATTTAACGGTTCTCCTAAACTGGTAACAAGTGACGGTTCGATGGGTGGATGTAAGAAACCTCCTTCCGATAGAGGACGATCAAATAATACATTATGAGAAGACGCATGGTCCATTACATTTTGATTTTCTTTCAACGAATCTTCACCAAGATGAAGCATTGTTTCAACAACTTGAAGGTTAGTTATGTCTAAAGACTGAGTGTAAACTAGATGTGTTTTTTCAGAAAAGTTAATATTGTGATAAGAAACTTGAAGGATTTGTGAAGTATCTTGTCTGTCTGACATTAGCAAAACAGTTTCGTGAGGCGCGGTCGTAGTCTGTGTGTTTATCAACGACATAACAGGATCTTCCAAATGATTTGCTTCTTGTTGTTTTCGTTTATTTTGTTTCTTTTTCTTTGTAGAATGTGCAGATGACGAACTATCTTCTTTGTAAAGTCTTTGAATACGTTTTGTTTCTTCTACTTTGCCGTGGGCTAGAAGTTGGTGCCTTTTAAGATTATATGTGAATTTATAAGCATGACCGCAGTGACAAACTTTGGTCCGTTCGTCCGAATGGGACAACATGTGCTTGTTTAGACTACTCACTAATTTAAACATTCGACCACATTTTTCACAACTATAGTTCATTTCATCAGAATGTTTACACTTATTATGTTCTTTAAGAGAGTTTTTAGAATAAAATAACGAACCGCAAATCTCACAAATGAACTGTTGTTTCTGCGTGTGTAACAACATGTGCTTCTTTAAATTTGTTTCTATATTACTTTTATATTCACAATATTCACAATGCAGTAATTTTTTCAAAGATCCGTGTACTCTATTTTGATGCGTTAAAAGTTTATCTTGACGAGTAAATATCTTTCCACATTGATTACAAGAAAAAATATTTTCACTAGGAGATTGATCATTCGCATGAGCTGTTGATAGAAAATGTCTGTTGTAGTGTGACTTCTTTTTGAAACTCCGTTTACAAGGAAGGCAAGCGAATTTCTTTTCATCTGTGAACAACAAATTTACCAGGTAATAAATAATGTTTGTTGATTAAACCCTGTTACACAGACATGAAAGTAAATAAACATTAGATTAGATTAATAGTCCTTTAATACACAAGATCTATGTATGGTTCAGTTAATTAACAGATACAAAAAAGGTTTACTTTGCACAGATTTTTAAAATTACTTATGAAGTCAAGACAAAAATTAGCAAACTTTTTGGATCTGGTAAAACCCTGTGGCAGACGGTTTAGAATGTATGTTTTTATAAACTAAATAAACCTAAATTGTCCTAAACCAATTTTTGTTTGTTTATATCTTGTAGAGACATGTAAAAGGCATCTTTTTAAAACAGTTTAGATATTTAAATCAAATTAAAAATAAATAAATAAAATTATGTGTTATGAGCTCTCAGTATATAACCATAACAATACAATT
>JAGFPH010000234.1:530203-543107 GCA_018207615.1 Philaenus spumarius | reverse complement strand
ACAATTAAAATTTAACAATAAAAAACAATTAACCTGTAGACCTAACCTTTCAGTATCAAGCGTCTTGTTCTGAATTAAAACATACAACTATTTGTAAGATCTCAATTGAAAATCCTATTTTATGTTTTGACAATAGTTAGCACTGTAATTTACCTCTAGAGTTTCTAATTGCTTTGTCAGGCTTGTACAATAAATAAATAGTTCTAATCTAGTTCACAGATGATATAAAATAATGTTACGGCCAGTCGCTAACATCCTTATATATAATTCTGTAAGCAAAATTTTAGATTCAAAATTGTGGGAATTTGGTAAATCGGAGGATGATGGAAGAGGTGTCAAATCAAAGGTATCGATTCAAGGAACGAGGGAAAAATATAAGTTTTTTCTAAAATTAAAAACTAAGGGGCTTTTGAGATCCCCGAAAAACGAAAAATCCCCATAAGAAATACATGAGAATTTAAAAACATACAACAGCTGTTCTGCAGCTTACATTAAAACATTTAGTATTAAATAAATAAATTAAAAACATAAAACAGCTGTTCTGCAGTTTACATTAAAACATTTGGTATTAAATAAATAAATTAAAAAACATAAAACAGCTGTTCTGTAAAATAATATAACAGTTAAAGTAAATTATATTTTTAAATAAAATCTGCTACTTATTAACCTATAAAAGATACACGTTGACACACACATAGAGAAACCTTATAAGTGTGATTTTTGGAAGGTTGTATGGCTGTCCTATTAACTCTTCATACATTTCTACTAATATCATAAAGAGGTAAAGTTTGTTTGTTTGTATGTAGGAGGTAATCTCTGGCACTATACTGAACCGATTGAAAAAATAATTTTACTGATAAAAAGCTACACTTTACCTGAGTAACATAGGCTATAATTCATTTCGATAAAAACCTTTTTTTATTTCAATATTTGTAAATTTAGTCGGAAAAAATTCTTAGGTTAGGCCTAGAATGATATACCAACACATGTATTTACATTTATTACCATAACAATAAATTGAATAAAAGAACAGATAATATTTAGCTGTCTGTTCCAATATTTCCATTAACAGCTGATTTCAAAATTTGAAGCAATTATTTTTATATTTCTAGATTTTAGGTTAGGGTTTTAAAGTGTAGACCTGAGCCTTGCTGGTTCTTTTAACCATTATTATAACTGCTGTTATGAAATATAAGAAATAATTTGATTTGGACATTTATCATTATTTATTATCTTAATTGTGAGGTTATTATTATTAATCATATAACTTTATTATAAATAAAACATAACATTTGTTTTTAGAAGATTCCATTGGGGGTTGGCGTGCGGAGCACACAGGGGTCTCCCCTAGTACTAGTAATACATAATTCTTGATACATAATCGCTCAACATTGTCACAAAAGATTAATAACCTAAAACACAGTTTGTTACTTAAAGCTGGTCGACCTGAAAAGAAAAAATACCACATAGTAACCACAGCTTTCCTAATCATCGTTCTTTTTGCTCTAGTACTTCATGTTTATCTGTATCAATTAGTGCAAAAACTATCAATCTGCGTCCATCTATTAACTGATTTAAAAGAATGTTACCTATACATTGCGGCTGATATGCGGGACATTAAGAATGAGTACAAATGCATCGCCCAAGCATTGCAACACCCGGAGGGTTAAAAAAAGTTATAAAATATTTTTGTTTAGTTAGCAAGGGTCTCCCCAAGTATAATCAATGATTATAATATGGTATCATTTATTCTCTGGTAATTGATATTTCAATATAACATAGTACTATATGTCATGTTGATGCGTTGTTGTTATTAATATCATTTTTATACAACTTTTGAGACGGCTGGCAATACCCCTGAACCCTTACTGGCAATACTCCTGAACCCTTAGTCTTACAACTGTCTTTAAGATTTTATACAAAATTACATTGTGCTTCTTTGATTGATTCTTTGTTTTACTTTATCACTATACTATAGTATAGAGAAAGTATAGTGATCACAAAAAAATCGATTTTGATATTTTTGTGGGGGGGGGGATCCGTTTTGGAATCCCCTGAGAGTCCAAAAAAGTGGTTTTTAAAAAATGTCTGTCTGTAAGTATACAAAGCTAGAGAGAAAACTATTCTATCGATTTCGAACTAATTGGCACCAAACATGTCGATTAGGCCTGTATAGATGCACGAAATTCAAAGGTATTAAACATTTTGAAAAACAACCCCCTTTTTTACAAAAAAAAACCTAAAAAAATCAGTTATTATTTTTTTATAGAAAAACATCTCTAACTATTTTGATCAAATTTGGCTTACTTGTAGCCCTTAATGTGCAAACCAACCATATGCAAAAAACCGCATCTTTCTAAAAATTATCGTTAAGCTAATAATGACAATATTTAATATTTACTCTCCTACTTTAATACAATTATTATGAAGTCACTGTGAATCTGTTTAATAATAATTTAAATATGTTTGTGAGAAAGTATGTGCGAGTTCTTGGTACCGTTTATTTTGTTTTGTTTTAAATAATTCAACATACTTTCTTATTTTGCCTTTAGGGGTCTTCTTAGAGCCGATGTTTTTAAAAAAAGGGTGAAACTCCAGAAAAGTATAGGATGGTGATGGTTTTATTAAGAACTACTGTACATAATTGCCTAAATTTACCTAAATAAATAAATAATGTTATATACCTAAATGTATTGAAGCGTGACTTTTGAGGTTAGATTTTGTAAGGAAAGACTTGTCACATTTATTGCACTGGAATTGTGCTTCCATCCCTTCGACAACATGACCTTGACGTTCGTGTTCAATAAGTTTAGCTTTGGCAGCAAAACTTGAATCACATGTCAGACACTTGAACTTATCATGAGCCTGAAAGCACAGATATATTACATCATACCATTACACTCAGTACAAATGTATCAAATATATATACAGTAGAACTCCAATTATCCGGACTCCAACCATCCGGATCGCCAATTATCCGGATCAGATTTGAATAAGAACATAGTCAAACGGATGCGAGACTTGGCGGTGCGGAATCGATTTAAGGTAGCAAAACAGCTGACTCTGACTGGTATGTTAAAAAAATAATATATTTTACAGTGATTTAGTATTGATTGTAAATATTACGTAATGTAAACATTGTCATTGATATTGTTTTTTCATAATAAATACCGTAAATGTTCTCTATTATGTTTTGTTTACGCTTTTCTCCTAAAAACTGCATTTTCTTCAAGAAAAATCCAATTATCCGGATCGGGTCCGGTCACAATTAATCCGGATAATTGGAGTTCTACTGTAGTTTGTATATCAGCTTCTAGATGTCAAAGAAATTTACTAAAAATATTTCTAAAGCACGATTATATTGTAGATCAATAATTATATAGTCTGAAAAAAAGGAAACCATCATTTATTTTTCAAATATATTGAAGCCACGACTATCTGATGTAATTTCTATAAACTTACATTGTCTCTAATAATTTTTGTTTTCTATTTATAAACTTCAAAATAAATAAAAACTTAATTTAATCATGATTGAATTTTGAAAGTTTAAAATAAATTATTGTGAAGAGATAGGTAATATGGTTAATAAATAGAATACTTAGGTGGTATAATATAACACAAATTTATTTTATTAACTTTGCTGGCGCTTAGGCTTTACAATGTTTGTTCATATAAGTTTTAATGTTTTTTTTTTATGTAAGCACAAGAAATTATAATCTGATATACCTTTAAAAATTGTCTCTCTGCATCCATCTCATTGGATACATATGTCCCAAAAAACAAACCTGTTGTAAAAATTTGTCCTCCACAGCTAAAAAAAGAATTGATATGAATGCAATCCCGGCAAAGGAGTTCAGTGCTTCGCGCCTCGGTCTTGGATGTGCACATAGAAACCTGTGTAAAATAGTTAATTTCTTTCATCACTGATTTGATTGACAGAGAGCTTGAACATTCCTTCAACACTGTTTGGCGGGAAGTTTGAGAGATTCAACGCTGTTTGGTAGGAAGGTTGAATGAAATTTCTTTCAATCCTGTTTGGCAAGGAGCTATTATAACAGAAGTAGGGGACGAGGAGACAAGATACTTGGCTTCAGAGATTTTACTAATGAAGCTCCCCACCAAACAGCTTTGACACAATTTTCAAGCTCTCTGTCAATCAGCTTCGTTAGTAAAATCTCTGAAGCCAAGTATCTTGTCGCCTCGTCCCCTACTCCCGGTATAATAGCTCCCCGCCAAACAGGATTGAAAGAAATTTCAACCTCTGCCAAACAGAGTTGAAAGATATTTCAATTTTTTAGAATTTTCAAGCGTCCCTGCCAAACATCGTTGAAAGAATTTTTAAGCTCTCCATCAATCGAAGCAGTGATGAAAGAAATTAACTATTTTACATAGGTTTCTATGTGCACATCCAAGACCGAGGCGGGAATCACTGAGCATGCTCCTTTGCCGGGATTGCATTCATATCAATTCTTTTTTCGGCTGTGGAGGTTTTCTTGCGGGCAAATTTTTGCAACAGGGTTGTTTTTTGGGACATATCACATCTTTTTGCATGAAGGAGAAAGAGGAAAACTCCATCAATACGAGATATAGCAATACAATTGCTCTATCTCCATCCAGTAGGACTTCGTGGAGGTTGAAGTTGTATTTATTATTTTTCCAAGCGTTTGTTAATTCTTTAGATAAAATAAATTTTATGTATCAATAATGAAATATTTTATTATAAAAAAAATAATGTTTAATATTTGCTACTTGAAGTGAAATATAAATAATAAATCCTGAAGTTTTCTTGATTAATTTTTTATTAAAATATTTTAATATTTTTTTGTACATTTTGTTTTGGTGTAAATAACTAAAACACTTTTTATTGTTTATTATTTCTAATATTGACCCGTTAAAATTTGTGTTATATAAAAATGGAAGCAACATTAAAGTGTCATGCGTCTTATCTCAGCCATTTACTACACTTATCGCATGCAGAAAGTAAATATCTGTTTGTAGGGCTAATTTTTAAGTTGGCAAACCACTTCATTTTAAGGAGGTTATTTGTTCTTTTAATTAGTAACCCTAGTAACATGGTTTATTTTTCTGCCCATCTCATATCATCATCTCCTATATGTGTACGTATGTACGTACATGAGTAACTTATACTTATAATACACTACCTATATAATATAACCGCTGGCTTCACCCATCATCTGTTCAAAACCCAACATAGATTATACTTTGGGATTATGTTTACAACTTCAATCATTATAATTTCTTGTATAGTTGAAATTTTAAAAATATGAGTTATAGAACTAATGTATGATATAAACTGCTATAAGTCTGTTGTTTTTAAATACCACAGTTTTTTATAAATGATGTATTTCTGATAGATATCTAATTAATCTGCCTGTGATTTTTCACGGGGCTTACTAGTATTTTTCTTAAAAACAACAGACTTCATCTAGGCCAAATTAACTATACTGACAGGGATTTTTAACTAGGTAAATGTGTACAACTACAAGATAAAACTGTAGGCCTATTTGTTAAAATGTTTTATTTATATACATTATTATATATTTAAAAGAAAGATAAAAATATATTATCTTTTAATTGCTTTTTATTTCATATTGATAGATCAAATGATTTAGAAGTTATTAGTATTATAGCAAAGAAATTAATAATCGAATATGTTTACATGTTATACGAAGATGTACAAATGTTTCTGAAGTTAAACGAATAAGTATCTCTTCTTTAAAATTGTATAAACGAATATATTGATGATAAACGATTGCATTTAACTCATATTTTTAAAATATCAACTTCACAAGAAATTATAATTATTGAAGTTGTAAATATAACCCCAAAGTGTAATCAATGCTGGGTTTTGTTTAAGTATTACAGATGATGGATGAAATCAGCTGTTGTATAAAAATTTTAACAAATAGGCCTAGTGTTTTAGAATTTGGAATCAATGCAAAATAGTTCAACTGAACTGAAATGATGAGGAAATACGTGACCTCATTTCCCAATTGAATTAACTGGTTATTTTTGAATTATGAACAAAAAACATTTTTAAGAAATAATAAACCATTGTGTAATCATTTTCAGAGTTTTGAAACAGTAACTAACTTGTCTTCTACTGATCATAGCATATCGGGTGTAGATTTTGTCCACTTTTTCAGGTGTCCCCATTGAACAAGTCTGACACACTCTTGACTCTTTCTAACCAACCCCTGAAAACTAACCCCCATTTTAGAGCGGGTGGGATTTAAATTGCACTTGGAGCATATCGAATGTGTGTGCAAAATATTACCTCGATCCGTTATTTCTGTGAGGCTGTAACCCCGTCGAAAACAAGAAGTAGAAATATTTTTTAAATAGCGATTTTCAAACATTCATAACTTCGGCATCTGATGATCCCAAGAGTTAAAATTTGGTAAAGGTCCTCAGGGACACTTCGAAATTGAGTATAGGAAAAATCAATACCAGTGACCCCCCCCCTCCCCGAGTAAGGGAGGAGGTGAAAATCCGTACCTCAATTTGGGGGGGGGGGGGACAAATTGCACTTCGTTGGAGCATAACGAATGTGTGCAAAATCTAAGCTCCATCCGTTATTTTTGTGAGGGTGTAGCCCTGTCAAAGAACAAGAAGTAGAAAAACTAAAAAATTAACGATTTTAATACTTCCATAGCTTCGAGATCCAATGGTCCCTAAAATTAAAATTTGGTACACGTCCTCAGGGGCCTCTCGAGAACGGGTGTACAAAAAATCAACATCGTTGGCCCACAGGGGCTCGAGGTAGGGAGGAGGGGTGTTTACTTGTTCTGTCGCGTAAACAGTGTTCTTGGTCGACGTATCGATTTTCTTGGCGGGTGGGACGCTCTCTGGATATAATATATTGAGTTAATCTCGGGGTTGGTGATCGGCTGGCTTTTACAAATTATGGTAATCGCAATCGTATCAAAAAGAAAAAACAATGAATTTAAAATTATGAAATAGAAATTTATAAAAAGGACTATTCTATACATCACATTACGTATACGGTATACACTTTTGTGGTAGTATTATGGATAGTCAATGATGTAGTCGTTGTTGTTAGAAGTTCGTTGCCCAGTGTAATTTTATCACAGTTCTAACAGTCTTTAAAATTGACACTTTAATTGTTTGCATTTGGCATCAAAAGTTAACAATTCGTATAACATTGAGTCTGTTAAGATATTCTTCACTGTCTACTTATCACTATTTATTTGTTTTTTTTTTCAAGCCAATGACTTTTACTGTTTTTACTTTTGTCATTACACGTTTTATAAACATATCTGCTTCCTCGGACGTTCAAAACAAGACTTCCAAAGCATCGCTTTATTTTCCAAAATTCCCACTCCATAATGTCGTGCTCTCATTGTTGGGCTGGTGTTATCTTTGTTCCTTGGCATCGGGTGAAAGGCTGACGTTTTAGTCCTTAAAAACTCCTTTTTGAATCCTATCTGCCGATATTTTACTGCAATCGGGTTCCTTAGATCTTTATCTTACCTTTGCTTATAGTGGTTAATTTACTTTAAATAATTTTCATATAATAAATAGCTTGGCTTCGTTGGGATGTGAGTTGGGTTTGGGAATTTAATTTACATTATCAATCCCAATAATTAGTCATAATTAGAATAATTGGAAATATTTGTAAATAACTGTATAATGGTAAAGAAATTACTTTTACATGGCTCTAAAGTCTCTTCAAAATGTACCATCCTCAAAGGGAACAAACAAAATGGAAAGCGTACTGAGTCAAAAAATGGGGTGGTACATACAAAAAACAAAGATGATAAATCCTTCTAAGGATAATAATCTGTAGCCTTACCTTATTTTGGAAAGTTTTTCAAGAAACACCTGAATTAGCTATTCACAGGAAATGCCAAACAAATACAATTCACTTAATAAACAATTTGTTTATTAAAATATTATTTTAAATTAAAATACAAAAAGATTATACGCCCTTAAATAATAAAATCTTAAATTGACATGCCCTTAAGTACAATTGATTTTCAAAGAAAATATTTACAATATATATATTAATTAATTATGTTCAAAAAGAAAAACCCTCCCCAAAATAAAATTTGAAAAACCCTCCCTGTTTACAATAAAAAAAATACAAAATTACGGACTAGTAGTGTTTACAAATTTACAAAATTGAATACATTCACCATGGATTTGATAATAATTTTATATCTATGGCCAAACTTAATACTAGGTAAAAATTAATTAATAAAAAAAAATTATGAGACGTCTCTCTATAAAAAAAGGTATGTAAATTTTTCTAATGTGCAGCCCTTAGGGCTAAGGTCCGAAATGTGCTATAGCTTGCTCCTCCCAATTATTATTATAAAAAAAATATTATTGTAGCCTTTTTCAACTATGTAAGCCTTTATTAATTTGATATCATTTTTAAAGTAACCGACAGTTCAAAATTCTAGCAACACTCAGAAATGTTTTCATAATAGCTGGTTGTTATTGTTCGAAGATGGAAGACAAAACTTGTAGGATGTTAAACCCATGTGATACTTAAACCAGTGATGTTCACTATAAGAAAAAAAACACATGTTTTAGTACATGGCTAAAAACATGTATAAAGTTGCATAACTATTTCATGTATGAAACTGTAATTTAACCTCGTGTATAGAACTGTATTGTATTTATAGGCTTACAAAGAAATATTTAAAACAGAGCTTTGAATACACACTATTACACCTTTATAAGGCTTAAAAAGGCTTCTAAATCTTATAATGCAAACAGTTTAAGGCTTGTGGCTACGTAAAGTAAAACAGATAGGCTATGTAAAATATAGGCTATGAAAAAATGAAGTTAAGTTATGACATAAATTTACTCTGCAAGTGTAGATAAATGTTACAGTTAAATTCACACAATACATATTATTATAGCTAACTCAGGGTGTAATTTAGGTTTGAACTTTACCTGGTAGAAGATAGATGGATATCTTAGCCGGTAGACATGTTTTGTAACGAAATAGGCCTTAGACAAGGTCGGACAGTTTGCCTTGAAGCGCCATAAAAAACACTTCACAATAATAACTTTAAACAACTCACGAACGCATATTAATAAAACTTGCTTACTGATGGTTAATTTTACCAAGTCGGTATTACATTTAAATAGCTTTGGTTTAGTCTAAGAGTTGATCGTGTTGTCACTTTTACATTACATAGTCAAGGCTACTGCAGAAGAATGAATAAGCAAAAACGACCGGCTTACTACCTAGCCAGGCAGCTAACAGCTGTTGAGAGTGGCAGACTGGTCTTATGTACAATGTTGCCAACATGAATTGGCCTTGGCGCGCAAATTCAAAAGTTACCTGATTTAGATTTAAGTTTCTACAAACGCTACAAAAAAGAAGTGTGCTATCATCTGGACTGTGCGGCAAGATTCTTTTTTTATTTCAGCTATTAGCTGCTATAAAGGTACAACTGACAACTGTGCAGTATCTGGGCCTTGGATGGGGATTCTATTTTTTTTTTCTTCGGAGTTCCTGGCATCGAAGGGGAGAACTTTTTAATAGTAAAATGTTATTAATACTGTAAAGTGTGTTAATTTTATTTCAAGTTTTATTTAATCATACGAGGGCTGTTCGGAAAGTAACTTCAGTTTGCTCACTGCGTGGGACGTGGAGGGGGTAGTGCATTCTTGCACGGCAGGTCAGTCGGCATCCAGCCGTGGTAGAGAGTGAAGGTCGTCTGAGCGCTAGTCAAAATATGTGCTGCAATAGAAAATCCCGCCAAGTGTGAAATTCGTGCTGTCATTAGATTTTTGACAGCTAAACAATATTCGGCAGAAGTAATTCATAGAGAACTTTGTACTGTCTATGGTCCAAAGATAATGAGTGAAGGAGTTGTTCAGAAATAGGTGTGCTCGTTTAAAAATGGCCGAACAAATGTCCATTACGAAGAAAGAAGTGGCAGACCATCTTTGGTCACTGATGAACTGGTTGAGGATCACAACGCAAAAATTCGTGACAACCAACGTTTCACTATCACACAACTTTCAGGAGAATATCCACAAATTTCCAGGACTGTTTTGTACAAGATAGAGGCTGACATATTAAGCTACCGAAAGTTTTGTGCTCGATGGATCCCAAAAATTCTTTCAGAGGACCACAAAACTCAACAAATGATCTCGACTCTGGACTTTCTGATGAGTTATGACTAGGCCTGTGCGAGCAGAGATTTTTAAAGCTCACGAAAACAAACTTTTGATGAGCTGAGCTTTTCTACTACTTACTTAGGTGTAGGTGTAGTACTAGGTAACAATCAGGATTAAATCGATAAATACTTAATTTTAACAGCATTAGAGTAAATAAGTAGGCCTGTATAGTATATTAGCAAGATAACATTACAATAAACATATTACACACACAACTATGAAATGAAGACATAATTATTAATTAATTATCATTTCTTACATTCTTGATAAGTTGTAATATAATTTATATGAAAACTTTGTGCTTTTTGAACCTTTACTAGTCTTGAATCACAGACATAGTTTTGGACAGTCCAGAAGTAGAAGGCATTGGTTTTTCACCCTCTGCCATAACTTATGAATATATATATATTTTTTAAATAACTCTCAAAATCAGTTTCCCTTGCCCAAAAAACATATAAAACGATACCCCTCACTGTATTTTCAAAATGTTGACCTAAAAACGTAACCCCGACATGCTACAACTTTGTAACTGTTAAAATCTGTTTTCCCGTACCCAAAAACATATAGAACAATACCCCACACTGTATTTTCAAAATTTTGACCCAATATTTTCAAAATGTTTACCCAAAAACGTGACTTCGAAGTCCTACGTCATTTTAACTCTCTAAATCGGTTTTCCCGTACAAACCTGACCCCGACGCGCTGCGACTCACAATAGAGAAAGCTCAAAAGCTTTTCAACTCTCCGCAGTAAAATTATGAAGATTTTGGCACCACTAGAGTTTTCTACGACGCGACGTCTGTGAGTGCATATATCGTATTAACAGACAGACACACACAAAAATTATCGCATGATTTCAATCTCAAACTAAATGAATAATTTCACTGGATACACTCACGTCAATCACTTGTTTACAAACACAAGACGTCAAACAATAATACTGGGACCGGCAAGTTTGCCGTTTCTTCTTTGTTTGGATGGTAACAGGTTATATTCGGCGCCTGTCAGTAAGGAAAGACAGTGTTAACATGGGAAACACAAACTTGTAACATGTACAAAATAATAACCAAAGTTTAAACATGCCTTGATTTAATCACGTTGAAAGAAAACAAAATCTCGAGTAAATAAAATATTAAAAAATGCTGACTCTGGTTTCAATCGATTAATAGATAAAATAAGATTCAATATTTTTATACTATTTAAAGGATGAACTAGAGCCAGGATGTTTAGGTATTAATAACTCTTAAAATATGCAAGCAAAAAAGGCAGAAGAAAACACAAAAAAGGCACTGAAAATTAAAAAAAAGGCATAATATATTTAAACAACCAATAAACAAATAATTCAGTTAACTTACATCTAACTGGTTACACATTACCACAAAGTATTTCTTTAAATTGTCTGTTGTTAGACTTTCTCTTCTGTCAGAAAGAACTGGAAGCACACATGCACAGTTGAGTTATTGATGGGAGTAGGCTAGACAAACAAAGCTTGACTCTGTCCTTACCATACAGCTGGCTTACATGCCTACTGCATAGTTTCAACCGATATGACTACAAGGACAACAATAGAAGGAACCTTTTTTCCTAAAAATTGGAAACAGATTATTCTCTCTCTCTCTCCCTCCCTTCTCCGCAATTACTATAGTTGTGGACAGCGTAATTCTGAACATGGAAAAGGCTAGCACCTAACGGATGTACAGCGGATGTGAAGCGATCCTGGTTCAGAGTTACGCTGTCACATCTATAAACACTTCTAATTCGTACTGTCAGAGAATTTGGTTTCATAGAACAAGTTTCCTACTTATTCCCGTTCCACTCTGGACATGTTTTACTGTACAAACATTATTCAATTTACTTGCAAAAGGCAAAATAGACTTTTATAATTTAAATAGGCTGAAAGAGCTTAAAAAGGTTAATAAGGAAAATAGGCAAAATTAAGGCATTTTTCCAAACATCCGGGCTCTAGGATGAACTATCGTGCACAAAATAATATACCGATAAAAATGGCCTACGTTCATAAAAGTGGAATAATTAACATTTGATTCGCTTGTGAGCAGTAGCGGGGTAATTTGTTGGCCATGGTGGCAAAAATACGAAAGACAAAACCTATTTTCGACGAATACATAGGCAACGATAAATCACCGCTACTTTTCAGAACTTTTGGTAACGAAAACGTAACTGTTACCGGCTTTCATATCACGATATTATTCTTTGTTACTTTTCGATATTATTTTGGTATTACTTTTACACTATATAATTTTTGTCTTGTTGTCACTTTTCGGCAGATTAATAACTACAGTGTTCGTAAAGAAGTCACAGCTAATTCGTACTCGCACTAAATGACTTCATTAACTTATTTATGGTGTTTATTACTATCAGAGGTAAAAAGCTCAGCTCAAATTATTTCAAGCTTTTTTTATTTTCGAGCCGAGCGTACTTCGAGTACTCGCTCAGGCCTAGTTATGACCAAGAAAGAGAATCTTTTCTGAACAGAATTGTGACAGAAGATGAAACTTGGGTCAAGTACGTGAACCCTGAGTCAAAGGTGTGGGGTCATACAGCATCGCCTCACAAACCAACGAAAGCCCGGCAAGATTTTTACGGCAGAAAGCTCATGGCAACGGTGTTTTGGGACTCAAAAGGGGTGCTGCTGGTTGAATTCATGGAACGTTGTGCGACAATCAACGCGCATTCTTACATTGCAACACTGAAAAAC
>JAGFPH010000234.1:507119-520871 GCA_018207615.1 Philaenus spumarius | reverse complement strand
GGGCGCTACGCGACGGGAGGAGAGGACCGGAGCGTGAGAGAAATAATGATAATATCTTTAAAAAACGATTCCGATACGACTTGACCGAGTTAATATCTGAAAACGGCAAAATTCTTTTAAAATTTGTATTTACAAAATGACTACCAGCGATTTAAACAAAATATTACAGCAAAAAGAAATCTGTATAAAACTTTTTTATAAATAAATTTAAAAAAAAACATCACAATAGCGTGAATGTTTTATTCATATCATTTACAAAATAACTTACAAAACAAAAATCGGATAATAATTACGGAAATTATTCGTAGTACAAATTTGCCGCAGAGGTGCTGCCATCTATCGGGCCAAAAACACAACTTTTTCAGGGATGTTTAGCCTTAAGACTGTTATACAGTAGAATTCCACTTATCCGAATCAATTGGGACCGGGACCCCATTCGGATAAGCTAAAATTCATAGGGATAAGCTGGGCATTCAAAGCCAGACGCATTGTCCCATGCTTGAAATAACCTAGTCTGAGCATGAATTATGATTTAGACTATGTTAGTCCCGAAAAGGTTAATTAATTAATTACTGTATGTATGTTGAAAATGGGAGAACAAAACTACTGTATTTTAAATAAAAAGAGCCTTTAATTAACTAAATGAAAAGGTAACACTTTAACATGATAATTGTATGTACATAAATGAATGTCATTGCTTGCTGAACATCTTGGACAAAGTACAGTAAACTGTTTGACTGGCGATTACACCTTCGCGGAGGGAATAATAGCGCGCGTGTAGACAGAATCAATATTTTTCAAATCGCAGTACATTCCCGTCTTAATTTTTTTTCTGAAATTCTGAAATCGATTTGGATAATCAGCGATTCAGATAGTTAGAGTTCAGAGTTTTACTGTATTGGCAATATTATAACGATTGACGTATTGCTGAGCTTTTGCAATATTTCGTTACTTAGAGTTATATATAAAAAATGTTCATGGTTAAGTTATGATGGTCTCTACCTAAAATATCATAAATTTAATTTTGAAAATATTACTTGCATTTTGAGGAGTGACTATAGTTTCCAAATACAGTATTTTTTATATCAAATTTGTTTTGTAAAAGTGAAAGGTAATAAAACGCAAAACCGATGAATAAGAATATTTTTAAATAACTAAATGTCAGTGAAAAAAGTACACTCAATAACAAAACCTTAGGCAAATATATTTACATAGAACAGTATAAAGTCTTTTAAATAAATAAACTATGAAAGAATAAGTTTCAAGAAAATGAATTCTTTTGGTAATGGGAAATGGCACAGGAGCTTCTTCACCCCGCCAAGTTTGAAGAGTATATAAAATAAGATAAATAAAAAATTCTTTGTTTTTAAGAAATCAACCACAATAGACCACCATCAATGTGTAGGGCCTACTAAGTTATGAATTGCAATTAAATATACATATATATTATTATCTAAGCACAATATTAAGCCTGAAAAACAATACCTGAAGATGTCACTTTCCAGTCGTGATTTATGAGTCTCCACCATATGAAAGGTTAATTTTTTTCTATCAGCAAATTTTGCACCACATTCTTTACATTCATTTCTCTTATGCCCCTCTATATGACGAGAGTAGTGTATTCTGCTATTGAAAATTTTCTCACAAAAAGGGCATTTTCTAGTTTTGTCAACGTTACTGACTTTGCAAAAACCATACTTTATATGATAATTGTACGATAAATCATTATTAAAAACATCCCTACATGATTTACAAGTGACAGAACTTCCTGTATATGTTTTTAAATGTTCAAGCAGAATTTCTTGGTTAGTGAATTCTTGGTTACATTTTGGACAGCTTAAGTCATCATCTTCAGGAAAACTTTCTACACTTTGTTCACAGTCAGATGTTTCTTTATTGCATTCCTCTCTATTATTGAATTTGGTAGAAGTATTTGCAGAATCATTTTCATTTGAAGAATCTAAAAAATGAATACATTTTCAATTACTACTTGTTATGTTTACCTAAAAATATTCCTACTGAATATTTTATTATTAAATTTAAATAATAATTAATCATTTATTACAAGAAATCCCTGCACATTCAGCTCCGACAAAATTGTGAACAATATAATTTAACTTAGCCTATATTTTAGGAAGAAATTACTACTTTAATTATAGGAATACTTTACTGCATACAATAAAAACCAAAACATGTTTTAGTTTATTAATTGGTAAGGTGAGTAGGCCTACTTATACCTTAAAATTTGGATATTTCACTCTAAAGTGGGTAAACCATCTTAGTCCTAGGGACTGGACTATAAATGTATGGAATTTTAAAATTGTTATTTTTATAAAACAGACCATAGTAGGCCTATCTTAAAGGGGACAAGAAGTGACAAATATTTTATAGGTGAAACTATATAGTTTCAAAACCTCTATGTTTCTGACACTAAATCATTCATACTATCCATCCTAGGCATAACTTAAAATGTTGATTAATTATTGAAGCTGGTAGCCATAATCACCTGTACTATTTGTCATTGTGTATAACTGGTTCTTATGAAGAAAATAATATCAAAATTGTTACTAATCGGTTAATGTAAATACCACTTACTAAAATTTGCATATTATGTAGGTTACTTAATTTTTTAGAATATCTCAGTATTATGCAGAATTTTGTAGAGTAGGTTACTAAATAATTTTAATTACAAAAAGCGGAAATTGTCTGCTTTCTTCCTGAAGTACTTTCTCACAACTCAGTAATAATATAGAATAAGGAAGACTAATTCTTCGCACCCCAACCAGTCAGCATGCTCTTCTCGCAAAATTTTATAAGAGATAAATTTAACATATCCTATACAGTAATCCCTCGACATTCGCGGACTTGGTATTCACGGTTTTAATTATTGGCGGTTGTTAAAAAAAGAAAAATACTGTGTAGGCCTAAATAGCAATAAAGTACATGCAAAATTCGTAAATTATTGTAATGTAGCACTGTAATTATTATTGTACGAATTTAAAACATTGTATAAATACCATGTCGGCGAAACACTTGCAAATACAAGATGGGATTTCCCTACAAATACACCTCTGCGTGAATACAAGTGGACTTGTGCAAATGAAGGTCAATGGCATACTGTGATTTAGTTGGAGACATCAATTTAGTGTAGGCTACAGCAAGTCAAATTGATTTTAAAGAATTAATTAAAATTACAGTAAAATATTTTGAAAGAAATTAAGTTTTTACTACGTTTTATCACTCGTAACAGTTGTAACCAATATTTTCGCTACTGACAGCAAACGATAGTTTTATGCTTTGACATGACTACATTCTAAAAATAGACAAACCCAGACAATGAAAGAGCAAGTACGGATGGGTAAAGGTACCGTTATGAGAGCACTGACCTTGAGGGGAGAGTGAGATGACAAACAACGCTCCAATAACTTATAAAATTATCAACTACAGTGTACACTCCAAACAACTCAGCTCAAATACTAAACCTTTCAAGGACTTTTTTTACCGTGTAAAAGCGAAATTGCGTAAAGCCGTACAGCGTATAACAAGGACTGCCTGTTAGTATCTTATGTAAATTAATTAATTATAGGTATTAGTAGGCCTACATAATGTTTTAAAATTTTCTATATGTCAAGAACATAACCTCCCTTTTTCTATAAAGATTTAGTTTTCGCTATTCCCGCTTTTGTTATCCGCGGCAATTTGTCGGAACCTATTCCCCGCGAATAGCTAGGGATTGCTGTATATTAAATTCAGTTTTACTATTTGTTAAATATGAATACTTTAGGTTGATACTATTACATGTTCGAGTTTATTTATTAATTTGTAAAAAGAGTCTTTCTGACAATGTATATTTAGCCAAAGTTCCTAAATGTAAGCCTATGTATTTTACTATGACTTTCGGTCTAAAATAGGTTAACCATCCCAAGATCTATGAACGATAACACATTTTAGAGTTAGGCCTACAATTTTATTGTTGTAAAATCTACCTTAATTTCTGAAAATTTCCTTTATCAAATAAAATTAAGTTAAGCAAAATTCTACTTTTGAATGTGTGTCTAAGTCTAAATCGTTCAAATTATATATCCAGGCTAAGGCTGACATGAAATTGTATTCAGTTAATGAAGCAGATCACATTAATCAGCTGTTGTTTTTTATCTGTAAATGTGTACAACTGGTTGCTATGGTAATATTTACTAAAATTGCTACAAGTCTGCCTAGTATAAGACCAGTCGAACTCTTTGTTTAACTTATTTTCAACTATATAAGTTAACACTTAAATTTGGTAGAACATCTGGATGTTGCACAATTTTGTACTAGGCTACAAAAAAGTTTTTAAATCAAAAAGAGTTTTTCCAGAAATGGATGTCACAAATAAGTAATAATTTTAATATTCCTAATGTAGATTAGAAAACTTTAACATTGACATTTATATATATTATACAGGCCTATATTCGACTTAACAATATAATTAGCCTACTACATAATTGGCTACCATCACAATGTGGAGAAGTGTCATCTTCTGATTCAAGGTTATTCACACAATCTTGCAAATATCCGAAAGCTTCAGGGCGTTCTGATGATTTCAGATGTGTGATTGATTTCAACATGAACCCAACCTGTAATCACAATAAATACCATGTAGGGTAGACCTATTTATTATTGTACTAACTATTTTTAAAGTCCAATGTGTTAGTTTAATTACCGAGTAAAGTAACAAGTATCAAAAAAGACTTTAAAAGTACTAATACAGTGAATCGATTAGATAATAAGTGTTTCAGTTAAAAAGAATTTTTAGTCGTGGATTAACTTATAAAGCTGAACAAGTTTCAAGTACGATATCTACAGAAAATTGTTGCTGGTAAATAAAAATTTAGTCCAACCAACGTCATAGAAAAAAAAATAAAGAAATAGTCTAATTCATAACCCAGTAGGCCTACTTAGAAGTCTGAAAAATAAGATGATATGGGGTACAAAGGTTTTAATGTAAACAAATATCACTGCAACCAATGCCTCAATACAGGTTTATTTTTAAGGTAATTTAAGATAAATAAATATAATATTTGTAAGAGCCTTACTAGATTGTCTTGTTAATAGCATTGACAACCTTAAAATCTTTACAAACATGCCTAAAAGGATATGCAATTAATTGTCTAGTCTGTAGGCATACACCAATTCATTTCTCAATAGGCTACTGGTTTTAAATTGAAGTCTTATTTCTACTATTCAGGTCAAACCACTGGAAATTGACAATATCATTAATAACCTCAAATTGTTCACTATAAAAAAGGTAGGCCTAAATCAAAATTGTTGCACACAACTTTTGAACCACTTTCAATATATAATTCTGAATGAAAAAAAGAGAAAAATACATGAAAATTTGTTATACATCTTACGAAATGGGGGTTAGTAAAATATCAAAACTAAGACGTATAACACAACATTGAATGCAATCAACAATGCAATCTTGAAACATAAAATGTAATCTTGTCAACATTATGCAAACACTATTGAACGTAAGTAGCATGACATCCATGAGAAATTAGAGGAAGGAAAAACATTTTGTCAGTTAAAAGGCAGAATATTTATTTTAAGCTGAATACCCCTCCTGAATGACAGAATTCATAGCATCTGGTACTGGTAGGCTGGGGCAAAACTTTACCCACCAAACAAATGTTTTTTTTTTCTATAGGCTAGTCTACTGGTACCAATTAATTATTTGTTTTGTATATATCAGAATTGCAACCCTTACAAAAATAGCCTGAAGCACAGTCTCTAGTCACATCACAGTAACTTATGTTTCCAGTTCGTGAACATAATAAGTTGTAACAAAACTTTACCCACTACAAAAATAAGATACATTATATCACCTCAGCAAATGGCTGTCAGTAGCCATAAAGGGGTGGCTGTTAAATCACCTATTAAGGATTTGGTTTTGTTCTATAAATACTGTACTTTTGTTCAATATAGTTAAAATTTCCCCCAATCAGTGAAGTGTATAGTTTTTCTATAGTCCTATATGAAGAAAAGTGAAGTTTTGTGTCTTTCTATTTGAACTGCTGGTCACCCACATCTACTCTAATTCTATTTCAATTTTGAAATTGAAAGTGGAATATTCATTCGACATAGGCCTAGGCCTATTGGGATTCATTTAAATTAAAAAATTGATTCACAAATATTTATATTCAGCTTTTGCTTATTTTGTATTCAACTGACCCATTATATTACTAGCCTATATCAAGAAGTAACATAACCTCAAACAGTCTAGATGCCTTATTTGTATAACAAATTTTTACCTGGGATTTAAATTCGGTCAATGTTAAAAGGCTAGATGAATTACTCATCTTCAAATTTATTTAAATATGCGTAATCACTGAATTAAATAAAATGCGAACATTTTATAACCCTAATTTTAAATAAACTAGGAAAATGGTGTTTTCATTATTTTATAATGTTTATCACAGAGTACAAAAGAATTAAGAAATAAACTACAAACGTCACAAACGTCACTCATATGTCGGTCTGTGGTCTGTGCCACGGATAACTGCCGCAACAGTGTTCTATCTTTGAGTATGGACAATTTAGATAGACCAAGTAATGCAATATTTTGTGAGAGCTTTTAGAAGTCCAAGCTATATTAATACATCCAAACCTAAACTTACAATACATTATAATACAAACAGTATTTATGCTCACACATTTACTAAAATTATATTTCAACATCCATTGTACATAATATATCCATGCGAAGCGGTTAAAAAACCTGCGTCTGACCACGGGAGCGGCGTGTAAGCGCTCTCTTTGACGACGTCCCAAGAGCAAGCGATAAAGTTAAACAAGTAATTTAATTAATTATCCACATCATATTAAAGCTAAAGATACATACTACAAGTTTGATTTGAAACATTTTTGTGTATTTTAAGTAATGTAAAAAATATAGTTAATAAAATAAATTTATATGCCTCGAGAAATAATTTTTTTGGTGTTTGTTGTTTAATAGGTCCTTTAATATTAAATTTATCGACAAATTTATAATAACAAAATATGTTTAATATGGATCAAGGAACAAATGTACAAAAAATTAATTCGCTATGATGAGTATTAACGAACTTGTAAGCAATCTTGTGAAGCTCTGTATTTGTAAACTTCAAGAGGGGTGGAGCGGGAAGCACAAGGGGGAGAGGCGGGGACTTTTGAGAAAATACATGTCTCATAAGGGTCTATCACGACATATAAAAGTTCAACTTTCCCCTAATTTGTTGCGACAAAAACCTTTATTGACTGGGCTACATGTTAATCCTGAAATAATTTTTACTATCTTGCAATTACCGTTAATATATTTAAGCCTAGTTTCATAATTTTAGTTAACAGAAGATATTAAAACTAGGCCTAAAATCGTAGTGAAATCTTTTCCAACTGCGAGCGAAGCGGCCATCTGAGGCGGGGTTGAGACGCGAAGCGTCCAGGAGCAGAGGCCCTAGTATTTATAAAGCTAGATAGCTCAATTTGGTACATATTATTAAGGTATAATTATTAAGGTACATTATTATTAGTGTATATTAAAAGAAGTAAAACTATTGAATTTCGATTACTTGCATCTAAGGCTGAAACCACACTGCGCCAAACAATTTGATTGAAGCAAACCGAAACAAAATGTTTCAGTTTGACTGAAACATTCCTAACCCACATTGAAACGAACAGTTCACTCAAAGTTCCCAGGCATGCTTGTAGACACGTTACTCCCTTTTTTAAAGTGTTAAAAGTGTATGATATCAAATAGTATATATTACCGTTATGATCGATGATGAGTTTTGGGTACATCCGTACAACAAAATAAGAAGTTATAATGATACTATTATACTATTAAATTATTGTTATTTGAACTGCGACATTATGAAAATAAGTTTTATAAGTATATTCCGAGTATTGATTTAATAAATAAATGCTGTTATCTACTGTCTTACAATATTCTATTTGACGGCCGTTTTGGCTGTTAGTAAAACACGTAATTTATCAAGTAGCCTACTATTACATTTTTAATTACCAACATATTTTGTAAATTATTTAATTATTTATTTCGTAAAATTTACTACGGCTTTCTAACATTACGACCTAAAAAGTAATTTTAAGTCTAATCCTAACCTAAAATTATTGTATGTAGGCCTATGTTGCCGTTAATACAGGTAAAATAAATTAAACATACACACAATAATTTTAGGTTTGGCCTAGACTGATGAAAAAACATTTTATGTTTATTGAATGTATTTGCAATGAATAGACATTTAACTGCACGTGTTTACCATCTTAGCTACGATGTTATTATTAATTCTACACATTTATTATAATAACATTAAACTTATGTAAACAGTAAATATTTGTATAAAAATCAAACTAATAATAAACGGCATTTGAAAGAATAAAATTTAACTTTAAACATTAGTTTCGCCTTGTAAAACAAATAATAATTATGTATATAAAATACTGTTAAATACAGGCTAGAATAGAAGAAGAAAGATGTTTACATCCCTTCAATAGTAAAATGTTTGATTCAAACCGGGGTTCTTCAAACAAGATCAGGCGTGACTGGTTACGACTGAGGCAAACAAAACGTTTGACCGTGCCAGTGTGAACGTGTTTCTTCTACTACCGTGATAATTCCGTCCCCTTGGTTTGTGCCAAACAGCCTGAGTCAGTTTCAAACTGACTCGGGCTGTTTTGTTCGATGCAGTGTGGATTCACCCTAAGGGACAAAATTAGGCAATTACACCTTTATGTAGTTACTTACTAGGGAAAACTCCAGCGTGCTCCGTACGCCAACCCAATTGGAACCTTGTATTCACATAATCATGTTGTTTTCTTGATAATTAAAGTGTAGGATTAATACCTAATAATCCCAAAGCTAAGATGGTAAATATGTTAAATGTTCAAATCAAATTATTTCTTATATTTTATAAGAGCAGTTATAATGAAGGGTAAAAGAACCAGCAAGGCTCAGGTCTACACTTTAATAAAAACCTAACCTAAAATACAGAAATACAAATTATTGCTTCAAAGTTTGAAATCAGCTGTTAATGGAAATATTGGAGCAAACAGCTGATTTATATGTTATTTTATTCAATTGGTTGCGTAATAAATGTAAATACATATTGTGTTGGTTCATAATCCTAGGCCTAACCTAAGATTTTTTTCCGACTAAATTTACAAAATATTGAAATAAAAAATGTTTTTATAGAAATGAATTAGCCTATGTTACTCAGGCATACAAACAAACAAATTTTACTTCTTTATAATATTAATATAGATTTACTGTGCAGAAATATAACATTTTTAACACAGGTGGAATTAAGGGGGACTAATACGCTTCGTAACTTCAATTTTAATCATAGCTTTCGTTTGAAAACTGATGGAAAATAATTTTTAGAGCTTACCATCGCACAGCTGATCATGTATGTAAACATTGATTGGTGGAAAAACTTGATAGATTTGGACGAAACTCACTACGGAGCGAACTTTTGAGCCTCCGTCAGATCTTACATCAAATACACGATTATAGTACCGGTACTCTATATCATTCGCTTTTTCTTTTTTGTGAGCAGGCCCGGACTGGCTCATTGAAAAGGGCGGTGGACAACCGTCGCTGAGGGCGCCCACGCCCATATATATATATATATCAAAACCTTATTTTTGTAGCTATATATTACTTCGTATACTAAATCATGTTTATCACATATTGTTGAATTGGGTTTTGACTGTAATAGTGTATTTGTATTACATAATCCCCTGACATTGGAAGGTCAAGATAAATGAAACAAGACGCTTCGGTTTAATAATTGCTAATGTATTTAATCATCGTACAATACATTGTTTACTAGTGTTGAGGTAAGTGATAGAGACAAACATTAAAAATACGTAAATGATCCTAAAATGTTAGTTACTAACAGTTATTAAACGCCTCATTTCTGTGCTTGAGTCACACAATTTGTTTATTATGGTTTCACTCTCAATTTTATTCATAATATCCTTTTCACTTTGCATGATTATTAAAGATTCAAGATTTTGATTAGTCATTGTGGACCTCAGACGAGTTTTGATAAGTTTCAATTTGGAAAATATTCTTTCACAGCTAACTTGGGTTAATGGAATTGTAAGCAAATATTTGTAAACTTTATAAAGTTCTTTGTATTGCAGGCAATACATATTTAGTCAACAAGCACTTGAAATGCACACTTTATACAAGTGTTACATGTCTTTGCTTCAGTACACTTTATCGACTCGAGATCAAATTTATCTTCGTCGCCATATTCAAAGTCTTTGTGATCTAATTCATTATCTGATTCCTCTTCTGACTCTCTTCCCCTCATTTCTAAATATTCGTTGGAAATAGAGGGTTTTGAAATTTGCGGCCATACTTCAATAAACGATGCTAATTCCTCTCTTAGTTTTTCTTTGTCTATAGATGGTATTCACAAACTTTGTCAAGTGCACTAGGAGGTAGCGGTTCTTTAATGGCAAATCTGTTAGGGTCAAACCAGGTTAAATCAACGTACAGCTGTTTTTGATTAACAAACCGGGTTTCCATTGTTTGTATAATAGTATCTAAGGCAACATTAAATACAGAATTTTTTAAAGTTCCTCCGTGGATGATCCAACACGTTCATCATCAGCTAACTCTCCTGACAGCTTCCTAACCTTTTTGCGTCGTTTCATTTTCAGATCACTCAGCTCAGTTTCGATTGACACATTTTCAATTGATCCATCTGTTTTGGATCTTTCATCCACGATTTCATTCATTTTTAAAGAAACATTGTTATTAGCATTCAAAGTTTCATTGAATTTTGTTCTTAAAAGTGGACCAGTCTCCAGGCTTGGGCATAATCTAAGTTTTTGGTTTGTAGATAGTCAGATAATGGGGTGGTAATTTTGAATACTTGCAGGAATGTCATTGCAATTAAAATGGTTTCAAAACTCAATAATTTGTTTAAAATGGCAGCTGCATCGTTTCTGATTTTTGAATTAAATTCTGAATCATTGGATATCTTAAATAATGCCACTGCCAATTGAAAGTAGACATGTTTAACTGACTTAGATTGACTTATCCCCAATCCAGCCTGATCACTTGTTGACCTTGTCCGGTAATCAATTCTTCCAAACACTTTGGTTGTTACATCACTTCGACTTTGCCACCTAGTTGCTCCAATCGATTCTAGTTTGAATGTTGGATTTTCTGCAATGAACTTCTGTAGTGTCAATGGCGTCCACCTCCACCTGTCACTGGCTGCTTTCGTTTTTGTGGCGGTGTAGCGGAAGAGAGGAGGGGGACAGGGAGAGGACGAGTCTATTATGCAGTCGAGGGGAGGGAGAATTGGTTTGTGCAGTCGCTGAGTTGTCCTACTGCGTTGCTACTGAGTAGGTCCTGCCGAATGCGGAAGTGGCAATCGGCAATCTGAAATTCCTTAATAATGTACTTTTTTACCTTACTAAGGTAATGTAAGTTTTAAGCCTCTGCTACTTGCTACTCACCCAACTATTGTGAATAGTTACTGAATAATTAGGTAGGCACGTAGGTAGATGGTGGTATGAATAATTTATTTATTATTTATATATGCATTTTAATATTCTTACCGCTAAGGCAGTGAAAATATTTGGTGTGAATATTTTTGTTGCTGGGTCGGGCGCCAGGCGCCCTACAGCGAGGAGGGCGCCCGAGAAGGAGGGCTCACCGGGACACGTCCCGGTGTCCCGGTGGGCCAGTCCGGGCCTGTTTGTGAGCGAAGACACAGGTATCTGCTAGTAATTTATAAATTCAGTTATGAAGTTGTTATTAACTAACAAATAATGCACACAATCATTGAATACGTATTACATAAATGTTGCAATAAAAATACAAAGTCTTAAAAGAGAATCTTAAATTTAATATGTGTAATAATTAGACCAGTAATATTAGCTAAATAATAGACCGAGCTTGGAAATTGTTTGAATCTCTTTTTTTTACTACAAAATGAAAATATTTGAAGTTTGTCCCATTTCTCCTAGTGTGCTTCAGACACGGGACAACAAAAACATCATGTTTGGACTTTTTTTTAAAATTTTCGCAAATAAGTAAAAAAACATCCATCATACAGAAAAAACCATCTTATATGAATTGTAGAGCACAAAATTCGGCATCTACTAAGTACCTGATGATAAAAATTCCACCAATAATAGGTGGTATATATGGCAGTTTTTTTTAATAATTTTTATCACTAACTGTAGCATTCTAAGTTTTGTATTTTAATTTTAAACTAGAATCTTAAATTGAATATGTGTAATAATTAGGATAATCTGACTTTTTAGAATATTGGGTACATTATTACATCAAACCGGCAAGTAGACAATGTGGGTTGCTTATTCTTTTTACAATAAATGTTTTCATGTTTAAGAACACAAAGTATTTACAACAAAAATATTTACTTAGACCAGGGAAATTAGACCAAATTCCACCGGAATAACTGCATTTTGAGATACAGCTCGGATCGACATGGGGTTTACTGCATTATGTTCAGAATTGGATCAGGAAGTCTACATTAATTAATGATTGACAGCTTGAGCATAATTGCATTGGGGTTGCATAAAATACATCCAAATATACATAATTTTTTTTCAAATATTTAAATTTGATAAAAAGTGATGAAAACCACTTCTTGGGGGTTTTTTAGGTCACTGTTTCAGAATTTGACAGTGGCGGCGCGTCCATAAGGGCAGGTGGGGCTGAGCCCCACCAATAATTCAGAAAAAGAATATTAGTTCATTAAAATAAACACTGAATTATTATGAAAACAGCGCGTGAATATGTAAAGCAAAAGCATGTTTGCGCGGCGACTGAGAGTAGAAACCAGGATGCCGGGGTTGATTTCAAAGTAGCCCTGGCGATACAGCATGTAGCTTAGTGTCAAAGATGGTTGACGTCACGCAGACAGTTCCCTCTCCCTGCCGGCTCCCATATGTTCAATGTAAGTGTCTCTCGGGCTTAGCCCCGAGACAGTCTACGTGCAGTGACTAAGCGTGTTGTGCGTTAAATTCTTCATTGGTGACATTCTCGTGTGTTTGTGTAAGTGCAGTGGACTATTATCAGCGATTTTATAAATAGAAAATTGGCTGTACCTTGTACGCATAGGATTAGATTTTAAAACTTTTTGTAATTAATGTTTTTGTAATTAAAATACATTTTTATTTAGTTACGTATTTTGTTGCCTACTCCTACTGTTATGTTTCAAAACTATAATATTTACTGTGGAAACTTGGGCCAAGGTCACAACTAGCCCACCCAGTTAAAAATGACTGCGCGCCGCCACTGGAATTTGACATCGAAAAACGTCGTCGATGCCCCATTATTTGCAAATGACAAGATATTCAAACCATGTTCACTGTCTTTTATTTATAATTATGCTATATCAATTCTCATATCAATATTATGACATTTAATATGAATACTATTCATTTATATTGTAGTAAATAAAAATAATTTTAAAGTTTTGTTACTGAAAATAGATGTAAATAATTATGAAGAATTTAATTAAACAATATTATTGTTGCATAACTAACAATGTTGAAAAACAGACTATAATTACCTTTTCTTGGAAGCTGTCGTACAATCCTTTTGTTTTTCGTCAATCTTATATCATGACGGCCGTTTCAACTATTCATCAGTCATTTTCAAATGTTGCCGTTTGCGCACTCGGTACGTTGTTAAAACATTGAATAAAATCACTACACATA
>JAGFPH010000234.1:476738-506719 GCA_018207615.1 Philaenus spumarius | reverse complement strand
ATGTTAAATGTTCAAATCAAATTATTTCTTATATTTTATAACAGCAGTAATAATAAAGGTTAAAAGAACCAGTAAGGCTCAGGTCTACACTTAATCAAAAACCTAATAAAAAAGTTATAAATAATAACCTCAAAACTAAGATGGTAAATAATGTTAAATGTTCAAAACAAATTAGTTCGTAAATTTTATAATTTGAATAAATAATTCATTTCCTCCCTTATAAAAATCAATATTTACTTCCACAAAGCAGCTGTATTAGTTAGTTTCTTATTATAAACAGCTGTTTTGTATTAAAATGTTTTTATAACCTTCTGAATACTGTAATCATCCTTATTTACATCCACGAAATCAGCTGGATTAGTTTGTTTCTTATTATAAACAGCTGTTTTGTATAGAAATGGTTTTTAAATATTTTCCATGTTAATCTTATGGGGAAAACCCGACCTTTGAGATTAGCTCACGCCATTAAGGATAAGAATTTTTGACATCTAAAACCTTATTGCAAAACTACGAAATGAGACGAATTTTTTGAAACCTCAAACATTAAAATTGGTCCAGAAATAAGGGAGGAGTTGTGTTTACAAAAAACGGCTTCACGTATTATATATAAAGATATAGTAATTACTGTGGCACCAGTATTCTTCTACCATACAAAAAATATACAGTGTCTGTCAACACCTGTGGATTAAACTTAGCAATTGTCCACATATAAAAGACCGACAGCGATTGATTGCATGCAACATGCGCAGTGTGCAGGCCGCGCGTTCGTTGAAAGTGTTTATTTCAATGAACCTCCAGCGATCCAAAGAAAACCCGCGATTATTCTGACTTTGAGAACTTGCTGCAGAAGATTTCGTCTCACATTTCTAAACAGGACACTTATTTTCGCACTGCAATTTCCTCCCAAGACAGTGTGTAAATAAATTATACGTACCTTGTTCTATACGCTATATTGCTGGCAGTAATCATAGGCCTCAAAGTTGGGTTTTAATTTAAACAAATGTGAAATAGGCCTAAAGTTAAAATAGCATTGATTGTTATAAATAATGTAATTTCAAGATCGTTGTACAGGTTGGCTATAAATTATAATAAAGAGTACTTGAAATAATAAAGAAGTAATTGATGATAAATATTTTTATTAAACTAAAGAATTTTAAAATTCTCAATCTGTTGGTCAGTTCTTTATTGAAATTATTTTCTGAATTCAGACTAAAAATAAAATATTGAATATATACAAAAGGGTTTCTTAAAACTAATAGGCAACTGAGGAATAATTTTGATGATAATGAGAAATTAGTTGCAAATTAATTAGTTGGATTCCACAGAAGAGGGTTTTTTCGATAAGCATCGATTAACTTAATTATTTTTTCTTCTGACCACTCCATAACTCACAAAGCAATCAACAATCAGTGCGCACGAAAAACTACAAACCTCTCAAACACACGTCCAAATCTGATCGGCAACACACAAAGGGTTCGTTGAAAAAACCGACAGGAGATGGATCGTGATGCGCCGTGCGCAGTTCCAACACCCTGTACTAACTTAGAGAACTCGTGCACGCCGTAAAGCGCACAAGTGTATACGCATCTTTAGAACCATGTTTGCAATAGTATATTCATAATTCTGTAAACAATTTAAAGTAATATTCATTTGTAGGTCACAAATAAATAATAATTACCTTGTAGGTCCGTCTTGTGACTTCAAGTGGGTTGAGTCTTATGACTAGTTTCGAGGTCTTGACCCCATCATCAGATAATTCTTCTTCCACTCAGAGGAGCTCGTCATACATTAAAAAAACACACGCAACACATACACTAACTCAAATAAACATCAATGCGATCGTGTCTGACATTGTAGTGCACTCTGCCATGTATGTCGGAGTACTCGCGTTGATGTTTATTAGTGTTAGTGTATGTGTTGTGTCAAGACTTTAAAACTAGTCATAAGAATCAACTCACTTGAAGTCACATGACGAACCTACAAGGTAATTAATATATTATTATAATTTAAAGTAGTAGTAGCATTTATTCAAATTTCATTGTAAAGAGGATATGTTTGTAGATTTATATTTTTATTATAAGATAAACCAAAAAAATATGAAAAATGTTTGGATAACTTAATTTCACAGTAAAATAAGATGAAATAATATACAGGAAATTACTACCAATATTTTACCTAATATAGTAAGACCTCGATGATAATCCGGTATACTCGGGCATCCGGTGATGCCGGATTATCGAATATGCCGGATTATCGAGGTCTTCCTTTAAAATGGTTTAAACAGGGAATAAACTATAAATAAACGCACATGTACTATATATATATACATATATATTATTATTATAGGGTTGTTAAAGAGTTATTACAACACACAAACAAAAACATTACAATACATAAAATAAAAACTGAACTGAAAGGTAGGGGCAGCTCTATTCTCCTTTGTTGTTGGTTTCCGTTAGTCAGTACGTGGTGGGGGTTTGCTATTTTCACTCCAGCCTGTCACAAGTTCTTCAAACCCCTTTCACTTCCAAACTGTGCAAAGCGGTTTTAAATCGAACAACTATTTACAAGAAATTCAATGTATCTTTTTCAAAAGACTTCAATTTGTTCAAATAATCTTCATTAAGTGGAATACGTTCAACAAAATACTGTCAGCAACGAAAGTGTTAAACGGTCCCTTTAACCGGGAACGTTTTTAAAGGATGACGAGAGCAAATTGTTTTGAATCGGTTAGATTTTTAGGAGAAATGTTGATTGAAATGTTTGTTTTGGACTAGTTTACTGAGCAGGTGATTTTTACACACTATTTTTGACGGACGCGGAGCCAACAGACAGTGTAGACTGGGCCTAAATCACTCAATACTTACAAAAACTACCATTTTTAATGAGTGCCAATTTTCAAGATAATGGGTGCCGAACTATCGGGTCTGCCGGATTATCGAGGTCTTACTGTATTTAATCCGTCGTGTGACTTCGTTGAGTTATCCTATTTACGACGCATTTTGAGACTGTAATCTCATCTTCAAGTATTTGTCACTTTTGAAATCGTCATATACACATAAAAACACAAAACGCATTAAATTTAATGCTATACTATTAATTGCAGTTGGTGTACACTATTTTATGATAAACTGCCTAGTTTTTGTAGTGTAGTTATTGAGCGGTTTTATCTTGATAATCAAGAGCTGTCATACAAGTCGTTGGACTGAAATGACAGCTGATAATTTAATATATTGTTGGGATGGTTTCTCAATTCTTTGTAAATTTCAAATTCTTTGATAGCATACATTAATCTTCCCTTTATGCAAAAATGAAGAGGTTTCAAATTTGAGTCAAAATCTATATAGATATGATTATGGTCTATTAAATGTTGTGCGTAATTTGATTTCACCTTACTTATTGTTATTGTGCGGCCAAAATTCTTTAAAGTTTTCTACAAACGCTCTGCCTGTCTGTCCGACATAAAAGCGGTCACAATAGTTGCAGTTTATTCTATACAAACCTCACTTTCTATCTCCTGATGTCATTTGTTTGTGTCGAAATATATTTGAAAGTTGTCGTTGGTACGAAACGTGATGATAATTTTATGTTTCACAAATGCATTTTTTATCATTAGAGGAACAATGTTAGAATATTCGACAGAGACAAATTTCCATCTTCTTATGTGGAATGGGGTTCTGTTTGTTGCACTTTACCTAACGTTTGTGGTGAAAGTTCAATTTTCAATTTGGTTGAGACCTGTTTTAAGCAACTAATACATCCTAAAACAAATACATTTTGTATGGTTCTAAATATATTATAATACGGACAAAATATATTATTTACAGTGTGAATAATTATACTGGCCAAAATAACATTTAATCGAGAGAGAGAAAATGGAGCAGCAAAAAATAGAGCGGACATCTAACATTTCCTCTTTGCTGTTTAGCTAAAGTACTTACAATACAGGTATTATAGTTGCCTCAAAACGTAGAGAGACACCCCTCGGGTAGAAGGGACCTTCCTAATCACCTATTGACAAACAATGTCTATGTTAGAAGCGGGCACCCAGGACTGCCGGTATCAGCCTGGTATTCCAAGAATTCTGTGCCACACTATAATTTGCAATCAATTGATACATTATCGAATGAAGGCTCATTTTTTTCGTCTTACTTAGACGAATCACTTGAATCACAGTTCTAAGACGTACCGTTACCGAAATAACAGTTCTGTTGTCGCTTAACTTTCACCATCACATCATGGGCACTGTTATGTCAGTAAAAATACGTCTTAGAACTGTGATTCAAATTGTTTTTTATTAGTCTAAGTAAGACGAAAAAATGGCCGTCACTCGATAATGTAGGCCTAATGTATCAATTTGTTTGCAAATGATAGTATGACAGAATTTCTTAGAAAAGCAGGCTGATGCCGACAGTCCCGGGCGGCCGTTTCTAACAAAGGCATTGTTTGTCAACAGGTGATTAGGAAGGTCTGTTTTACCTGAGGAGGTGTCTCTCTATGTTTTGAGGCAACTATACACATGCACAAAAGATCTGTGAAACTCTAAATAATTTATTTTTTGCATAAAATGTTAACTTTGCCAAGTAATAGAAAAATACATTTACAGATTATCTATCCACAAGGTGACTACAACAGTAGAGTACCTACCTACTGGAAAAAATGCAATAGTTAAATCATCATCTCTTGATCCTATTTCACTTATATTATGAATGTCTAAGTGTGTTAGTATATTGTTGTTCAATTACAATAAATTTTTATAAAACTTTCTGTATGTCAAACTTTCTTTCAAATGAACAAATAGACTATATCCTGAAATCTTTACAAGCACCAGTTTCTTATTTAACATAGTGTTATGAAGTTAGACGAGTGTTCTTTTACATTGTATCATATTTGGATGGTTTTGTTAGAGGTAGAATTATATTGGTATGGTGCAACAATTATACTATACCACTTTAAAGTAAACCAACAACCGAGCTATATATCAACCTGAGTGAAACTAAGTGGGGATGGAGGTACTAAATAGAGGGGAATAATTTTAAACGAGGTCTTTTGGAAGATGAGTCTTAGGAGACAGGGGCTTTTAGAATGAAGATGCTGTTGTTAAGGCAAGACAAGAGACTTTTTTTAGTGTGTACCACCAAGGTGAATGTAGAGACAAGGAACCCACCAAGACAGAATAAGGGATAGACAATTTGTAAATATTGAGAAACGATTATTTTATATTCAATTTGGGTTTGAATTAGAATCAGTTTTTGTTGGTCAATATATTGGGAGAATTATTCATTAAAAAAGAATCCATAATTGGGTGAGTAGAAATTTAAAGTCAATTTTGCCCGTAGTGTAAGGCCTACGATCTAGATAAATGGTTATTATTATTACTCGTGTATGTAGACTGTTTGAATAAAATATATGTTTAAATATCCATAGTAATAAAAACCAAATGAAGACTGAAATAACCGACTGAATGATCGGTTGGTGAAAAACTTTGGTTGTTTTAATACTAAAAAGAATATACACACTGGAAATCCAATAGTCTTATATCTTATAAATAAATTATTTTATAAAAGGCTAATAGGTTTATTATGACTAAGGATTATTCACATGAAATTGTATTAGATACAAATTAACTTTTTTTTAAATAAAATTTCATATATAAATTTTATAAAATTATAAGGTATAAGCTTATATTTATACAATTGTATTGGCCTAATTAACTAAGCTATATAAAATCAGTAATATAATACATTACAAACATTAATGTGACATTTTTATGTATACCTATACCATAGTTCGACTATAGTTCCATCTGTCTTTTGGCCTCTAAACATATGGAATGAACATATTTAGCTTCATCATAATCTGATCTAATTAAATACTATTTAGATGATTCATTAAATAGTTTCTTCAAATGGATGAATCAGATTATTTTATAGGTATATTCTTGTGCTACGGTAATTATGTCCTCGGAAAGCTGGAAAACAAACAAATATCTTTAATTTAAAGTATCTTTAAGCAATTCAATATTTTTTCACATGACATGAAGCATATTTGTGGATAATTTTAACTAGGCCTAGCATTTACATTTTTAAATGACCCTGAAACCATGGGATACATTGCAGAAATTATACTTTAGTGGATAGAGACCAGAGAAATAGTTAGAGGTGACTACTCTCAATACACAATTAGTACATTAAAATTAGACAAAATAAAGGAAATAATTTATAAAGTTTTGAAACTCTAGGATAACACTCATTGGGGACTAGTAATGGAGAACAAAAAAGTTCTCTAGTCTTGGGAAAGGATCTTACCTCTTTACCCCTCCCAAAAAAAAAACAATTGTTTGTGATTTTCTTCTTTTTTTTTAACTTTTAGGTAGGCTACACAAAACTACAAGGTTTTCAAAAATAACATGTCTTACAAAAAATATCCCTAGCAAAATTTGACATAAAAAAGTCTTACACATTTTTTTAGATATGAGCAATTAACATGTTCAGTGCGGAAGACTCAATATATGCGTCTTTGGGGAAGCCTTCTATTTGATTTAGCAGGAGACACATCATGAGAGTCATTAGTAATGCGAACGGCTATGCTGGTGGGAGAAGCTGTAGACCTGTCGAACAGGTATTGTCGTTGCAGTATCGCCATCAGAAAGAGCTCTGCTTTCACGTGATACCTGTCATTCCCGATTTAAAGTACGTTTCTTTGCTAGTTTATCTCAACGTTTTAACTTTTTTTTGCATTTCTAAGGTAGGTAAATTGACATTTGTTTCTTTAACTATTTAGATTTTAACATCAATAATAAGAAAAATGATTTACATTTATACACTTCATATAGACATATTCAAATTTAACTAAAAGTTAAAAAAAAAATTTGTCTTTTTGAATATTTTTTGTTTGGATTTATATTACATCTAACTTTTTCCACATGTCTTAGATATGTTGGTACATATTTTTATGTAATTGTAACATTTAATTTATAATAAACAACTTATTTAAATTTATACTTTTATTTCGTCTCTTTGGAATATCTTTGTTTTTTATATTATAATTAAACTATTTTCATTATTTGAAAATAATACAGGGCGTGCGTCAGGTAGTATAGGTTTGTTCACCACGGCATGTGATGCAGCGTGTGCGTCAAGAAATTTTACATTTTATTTTTTCACATCAACAAAAACACATTTCTTATAAATCCACCAGATGGAAGGTAATTTATAGTAGACTTCCGCACTGAATTTTTAAAGGGTAAGGCAGAAAAAACCGTAGTAGTCCACTTTTTTCGATTTTTAAAAGGGGGCTATATATTTAAAGTTGGTAATAATAAATAGTGCAAAACAAATGGATAATATAGATATACAGTAGGCCTATAGTAAGTAAAATTTTGGTAGAAAAATATTATGTAAGTTTAATTAAGTTACATGAAAAGAAAAATTCACAAGTAAATTTAAAGTTCATCTGCACGTTCTTCTGTCATGTCAGTGGGCTTTCTATTAATACAGCTTTGACCGTGATAGTTTTTACACATGATAGTACACAATAAGCCTGCTTTAACACATTTTATCTTTCTTCCACAGATTTGAGTATAACGGCATGTTATCAAAAGTAGTATCCTTCCTGGAGCAGGTGCTTGCATTAGGTAAATAGGAGACAAGTGTGAATTACATACCTTCTACCCCCACTCTTTTGGATTCAATTGATTTCCCAACCACTTCTGTACTTGCAGATAAACACGGTGATAATGAAGGCATGCAATATTTGTGGCGAGTGGTAAGCGAGAGGGAACGACAGCATAGCTTGGCAGACCTACCAGTTCATTGAAATCGTTGATCGTTCAAAGTTGTACTTGCAAGTTCCAACTTTACTGTACAACACAATTATAAATTTTCACAAGCTTCTCAATTACGTCACAAGTTGAGTTCGGATCATTGGAACCTCATGGAGATAATCAGATTTGTTGAACACTTGAATGACTTGCAATTTTCTCTTTCCAAACTTCCACTCCATCCAATTGATGAAGTGGTGCCGCAACCACTCAGCGTATGAAGAAATAGGATCGAGTTCTTGCAATCATTAATTATGGAAGAACATTTCAAATCTTTAGAACTGTAATATCTTTTTTTATTTTTATATGTTCCATAGGCCTACCTTCTTTAATATATAAGATGTCCGTTTCTTCTAGAGGGCGAGTGCTATCAAGAAAACAATAAGGTCAACATCTTGTCCAACAACAACCAACACTTGCATATTACTTTCATGTGAGGCATCAATTGCTTTGCGGACAATGAAAACATCTGCATCATCTTTTGCTATGACTTATTCGATTTCAGCACACTGTAATCATTGAACAAGTTGTGAAATAAATCTTTCTTTATTATTCAAATTGTTTAGAAATATAGACTGAGGTTCAACAAGTGTTATCTCCTCAGCGAATAAAACATTTTGTGTTGTCCTCATCACAGTCGCCTCTGACGTTCAATATTTTTATTGTTTAAAGCACTTTCAAATTAGCCATTGAAAACTACTACAATATTAGACTTGCAATGCTGTTGAATATGGCCACTCAGGTTAATAGGGCTTATTATGAAAGATAATGACCTAATTTGTTTATACTGAAATTGTTGGAAACCCATTAATGCGACAAATTTCATCTTCCACCAGTTTGAAGTACACATAATAAACAACCATTTTCCAAAAGATTTGCCCTTAATAGGCCTACTGTAAATTAACAAAGATATACATTAAAAAAAATAATAATTGTTGAACGTTTTTCCTACTTTTCTTGAAAATGGTCTGATTGGGGTCTATAATTAAACATTTTGTAGATTTTTTAATTCTCTACAAATGTCCCATTGGAAGTATCGTGATCCATTCATAACATTTTATCAAAACAACAAAAAAACCCAAAAAGTCCTAATTTATTGTTATTTTTGTTTAATAAAAAATGCACAAAAACTCATTGCCTGATAGTTTTTATATATTACATACCAATGTGCAACCCTTAAACTAACTGTGAATGACGCTGGCTGTTAAATTCAATAACAGAATTAGCCTTTTATTTTGTTTTATTGACTGGTCTAAAGTATGGTTGAAGGACAAAGCCTGCGCTCTCCTTCAAAGAGCGCTGGATGGGGTGGTCAAGTGGTGCTTGAAGTGGTCCTTAACAATATCGACAGCAAAGACGGAATGTGCATTCTTTACAAGACGCAACACGCTTAAAGAATACAAACTATGACTGCTTATAGAGAACCGTGAACTGAGGGTGAATGAATGCCCGAAGCTCCTGGGATTACACCTTGATCCAAAGCTACTATGGAACAAACATACTGACGAGGTAAGAAATCAATGCAGCAAAAGAGTAAACACCATCAAAGCAGTTGCAAACAGAAATTGGGGAGCGGACACATCAACACTCAGGATGCTTTACTCCTCCTATGTGCGGCCTAAGATGTTGTACTGTAGCGAAGTTTGGGGCTCTGCGGCATGCACGCACTTAAAAAAGATCCAGCAAATCCAATCAGCCGCCCTCAGAATAATACTGGGCTGCCCAAGTACGTCTCCAATAGCGGCAATGGAAATTGAAGCACATCTTGAGCCTATTGACCTCCTTATAGAAAAAAACATTTTGACCAAATGGATCAAGACACAGACTCTCCCAAATGATCACCCCTTGTTCACACTGGCACCGACAACAACCAGACAGTCTTTCACGTGTCGGGTGGACGCCATGAAAATGTTTGCAGAATCAATTATACCGGAACCTATACCAATGGTACACAGCTGGCCACCATGGAGGGAAGCGGAGGTCACAGCATACACCGAACTACCATCTGGAAACTCCAAAAGTACCTCCGAAGATCTTAATTTACTAAAAGCAGAGACACTGGAAATGATAGAGGAGAGATACCGAGACCATACGAGGATTTACACGGATGGATCCGTCGATCTGAAGCGGACTAAATCTGGTGCAGGTTATTATAACGACAAAACAAAAGAACGCTTCTACGCACCGGCAAACTCGGCATCGAGCATGGATGCAGAATTGTTGGCCCTCAATGCGGCGCTGGTGGGCTGTGGGCAGGTGCCGGACTCAAGGATATGTATTCTTACGGACTCTAAGTCGGCCATTGAGGCAATTCAAAAAAACACACCTGACGACTACTACTTCCGGACGAGTGAAATAAAGAGCCTTTTAGGAGCCCTACAGGAGACTGGAAAAACCATAGTCTTCCAGTGGATTCCATCGCACTGTGGATTGCAGGGAAATGAACTGGCGGACCAAATAGCTAAAAGTGCGGCTGAGATGCACCCGGTCCCACCCACAAAATTCTCTCTCAGTAAATGCAAAAGGAAGATTGAAAGATTTGTAATGGAGAAATGGACTGAGAGATGGAAGCAAGAAACTGTTGGACGGTCTTTGTTTAAAATCCAGGAAACACCTACCGCACCAAACTGGTATAGAGGGGTCTCCCGCAGCGTTGCTACGTTTATGGCAAGAGCTCGAATGGGACACGCGGTAACAAACAGCTACCTAAGAAAATTTCGACTGAAGGAAACCGACAGATGCGAGAGGTGCGGCGTCGAAGAGGAGACCATAGGCCACATACTGCTGGAGTGCACCTCGGTGAACAGAATGAGAGATTCTCTCAGAGAAGCTTTAAAGGACAGCCAAAACAAATTGGAAGACGCACTGCGGAACAAGAGGTATTGGGCATTGGCGGCTGCGGCATATCATGGTCATCGAGTCGTCGGCATTACCTGAGGCCGGAAGCTCGTATGAAGAAGTAAGAAGTAAGTAAAGTATGGTTGTGTTTGAACTTCAGTGAAAAATATTAAAATATATTCAAACAAGTAAGAAACTCGTAGTACTTTAATTAGCTATCACTTTGGTCACTCGTTTTATTTTACAATTATAATTTTAATAACAATTATTCAGTCCAGGCGATGATAACCACCTAGGTTTTTCGCCTTTAAAAACAAAAAAAAAACAATTATTCAGTTTAAAGTTAACACAGATCACAGATGCAATCCTAACCTAGCAGCTATTGGCTGTCCATGAAGTTGAATAAGGTCAATATAATTTTAAAACCTTCAAAACATCACTTTGGTCACGTGAACTGGTTTATTATGTAGCCTATTGTGACAAAAGTGTCTAATAAAACGATAGGGGGTTTTGCATACACAATTTACACTTGATTTAATAGCAATTAAATGTTATAAATTTATAATATATGACTATATTACCATAAAATTTGAGCTAATAATAGAATCCTGTTATACAAGGAAAAAATAGTTTTATTTCATATTCAAAATATATACGGTAGGCCTAAATGGTACCGTAATAAAAATCTATAAATTGATTAACTGTTTAACTGTAGGCCTATAGTTATCATTGGGATATTTTTTAGAGTTAGGCCTATTTAATATAGGCTATCAACCAAATTACCTGTAGCATTTGAAATTTGTAATGTTTATATTTATTTGTGATAATAAAATAAGACAAAGGTAAAACTCATTTTAGATTAAACAAATTTGAGTTTTTGTACATAAAAATAAGTTAGAATATGCTATACAAAATAGTTTCTTACCAGCCTGGTGTTGTATTTGCTAAACGCCTCATTCTGCGAGTATTCCTATCCTGATCTCTAATTTTCTTTTCCATTTCTGCATCAGTTAGAGTTTCTAGGAAAGGAGACCATTGATCTGCCTCAGAGGGTGGTCTGAAAGGCACTTCTACTATAGGTAGTGGTGCTTCACTGAAAGCGTAAGTCCGTTGATGCCAGCTTAACTGACCACGGATGGAATATGCTATTGCAGTAACAAATTCTCCTCCAAGACCTAATTCAGAACATAACTTCATAGCAAAAGTTTCAGGATTATTTTCCTTCTCACTCATATCCCATTCTACTTGATCAACGAGAGAAGTGTTACCAACATGAATATTTAATTTAATAATCACTCTCTGATCACACTGTTCCTCCAAAATATTATCTGGAGGGAATCCTTCAATCTGTTGACGAATAGCCTGAGCAATTGCTGGCACAAATGTTAATGGATTTAAATCTAAATCATCACAAAGAACTTCAGCAAATTGTTCGGGTGAGATGAGTGTTTCATTCTTATTCCATGTAAAAGTATCTCTTAACTTTTGTCCTTCAATTTCCATGTCAAGGCGGATTGGAACCAAAAGTTCAGCTTGAGAAGCATTTTCAAGATTTATAGTTGGATCTGTATCATCAAAACATAAAGGAAATGTACGCACTTTTTTATTAACAACACGATTACGATTTATAGGGGTTGCTTGAGGAACAGCATCTAAATGAGAACTATTTGGCAATGAAGGAACCCACGGCATGCTTTTTTTAGTTTTACCTTCTCTTGGAGCAGGTTCTGTAGAATGCACTGATACAGCTTTGTATTTTTCATCATTACCATCAATAATATCTTCAACTTCAGAAGCCTTTAGCAAAGATACACTTGAAGCTAAACAATGAGCATTAATTCCCATGTCAATTAAACGTTTTCGCTCTTCATTTGTCATTGTTCTTCTAAACATGCCTGGATACCTCTTGTATAAGGATCCTCGAAAGAGTCTAAGATAATTACCCACCTCAGATCCAATGCAATAATATTCCCCATTATCCTCAATTTGAAAACTCATAGGCTTATCACCATAAGTTCTAACAGCCATTATTTAAAAATACTCTTTCCTTTCTCTTTAAAATAATTAATCAGTCAATCTTAAACAGATAACCTGGAAAGTCAAATATGTGTTAACTAGAAACTGAAAATAAGTAGGCTAATATTATGGGCTAATAATAAGATATAAAAGTTAAACTGTGTTGAACAAAAAATATTACTAAACACTTCTGTAGCTTCTGAAAACAACTGTCTACAAAAAAATCGCCGCAAAATTTCTGTTGCTATTACTTGCTAACATTAAAAACCACAACACAATTTTATTGTTTACTGTTTCAGTTTCAGTGTTTTGCTTATTTCACAGATTGAATACAAATCTTTATTACTACGATGGAGCCATGGATGGAGCATAATTTATTTATAGACATTAGGTCTCTTGAATCAATGGCTTAATCCTAGCTAAATTTCAAGGTTTAGCCAAGGTTTCCTTTCTAGAGACCTTGGCTAAATTTTGCCTGATTACATTACTTGATCTCTGCTTTACTTTATAATAAAGATCGTATTCCTTAAAATTGTTATAGAATCATAATTAAATACTCCATTTCGTATGCAGGCCTACTTTGAATTATTATTATTTTTATCTTAACTTTGAATATAATAATATATAGGTAGATCTACTAAATAGTATGGATTAAAAATGAATATAATGTGCATTATCATTTAAACAATATTTTCTCACCTTGTGTTTTTATGCATTTTTTTTTTTTTATTTTAAAATCATTTCCTTTAACAAACGATAATATGCAAATACTGTAATACATTTTTCAACTCAATCTACATTGATAATGTGCATACGATTTGTTTTGTTGGGGCGCCGTATATAATAAGATAGTCACCGTATAATTCATACTGATGCATATTTCATGGAAGTAAATGGATTTTTTTACGAGGTAATCAACTTAAATCAATATTCTCACTTCAACTTTGTATGATAACCAAACATGTCTACAAAGACATAATTCGACCACGCAGCTGAACCGTTGACGTGAGTTCAGCAAATTTCCAAAATTAATTAAGTTTATAGGCCTATGTTTTAGGGTTTCAACCAACACCAACAATTTGGGAAATAGGTCTACTCACGAAAGCGTTGAACAGCTGTCTGTGTGTACGTAATATATTAGTAGAAAGTGTTTGTGCCTGGTGGCCTCGCGAGTTTGCACCACTTGGCTTTGAACCGTGGTACTTTTATGGTATTTTACGTTTTGATCGATTTTGTGGGAACCAAGCTAGCCATAAGGTCGCGTAAAAAAAACAAAATGTGCAGAATAACATCCTACATTTATATTTTTAGAAAACACTTTTTTAAAATTTCATTCTCGTAGTAAAAATCTCAAAAAATAGTTACTTTCGGTCAAAAAACATACTTCCGGTTGCTGGATTTTTTTGGCTAACGAACTTGGCCCAGCGACATAGACAACCAACATGTGTACCAAATTTGGACCGAATCGGACTTAAAATGCGGCCGCTAGAGTGCGAACACATATATACTACAACGAAAAGCTTGTTTCTCTAGAAACGTTCCGCTACTTTGTTGGGAACGCCAAGCTCTGTTGCAAAATAAATTACTATCACCTACTGGGAGACAATGGCTACTCTTTTTTTTGTTCGCCTAGGTGAAGCAACTTGTTGCCAAATATTTAATTTACTAAATATTTTGACCAAAAAATTTATATTTAACTCCCAGTAATTTAACACACAAGCTCAATTAAACTGACTCTTTTTTACTTTCTGTAAACCTCAGAGTTGTAGGTACACTGGAACTAACCTTGTAACGTGAATTATCTGTGCTTTCGTTTAACTTATAATTTAACCAAGTTCTAATATCTGAATACATGGGATACACTATTGGATGTGCAAGACAGGTAACATAAAATCAAATTAATTCTGTTCTGCAAATGAACTACAGATGTTTTCTTTCTGGATGGTCCTAGGTCCGTTCGTCTGGTTATCCCACGATGTCTAGAAGCTCAATCACGATTTTTGTAAAAAGAAAGAGACCGAGAGTCGCTGGGTACCCTGTATTTATACCCAGTTTCCCTCCGAATCAGGTATGGCCTTGCTGGTATTTTGCACCCTTTTGTCGCATCCTCCAATTTGCAATTTATAAAAGATTTTGTTTTCCTTTGCTATAGTATTAATTATTTTAATGACTTTTTTCCTTTATCATTTCTTTACTTTTTAATTATTTTAATTAAAAAACTATTTTTTTAAGTTGATTTCTCAGTTCCTGAACTTTGGCAATCCCACATCCCCTCTTCTCTCCATGCGCCCTTGCGCTGAGATTTGCCGCGTTTTCTTTGTCGTTTTTTCTATTGTTCTTGGATTTTCTTTAATAACTTTACTAATTTCCATCGGATTTTCCTGCTACTTGGATTTTCTTTCTTCCCACATCTTCTTCTTTACGCACAAACTCGAATGGTAGTTGTAGGACGTTTCGTTTACATTTTCGCGTGTCCCGACCGCTTTCCGCAGATTTTCGCCACGAAGTCTTCCATTTTCCATTTTCCGACGATTTCCTTTTCTGTAGTTCTTTTTCTTGTGGTTTAATGTTACTAGCCGCAGTCTCTCTTCTTTTGACCTGATTTCCTGGTTTTTCTTGGACTTAGGAGTTTTACGAATTTACTATTTGTTCTTTACTTTATATTACCGAAATTTATTTTATACACTGGATCATTATAAAATTTGTTTAGCTACTAATCTAATTTAATTATTTATGGACTTTAAAACTTTATTTTACCTTAACTTTTCTTCTTAAAGGTTTTACAATTGTCACCTTTCCATTCAAATTATATTTAACTTTTTCTTTTAATTTTCCATTAAAAATTTACTTAAATAATACTTTGTATACATTATATTTAAAATAACTTTATTTTTTATGTACTTTTTTATTATACAAAATTCGCCACTTTAAAGCATTTTCTTTAATATTAATATTATGACATTTTGTCTTATGACATTTCTTTTTTGGAATTTTTTCCTGAATCCAAAAATGCCCTTACTTTTGGATTTTGAGTTAAATTGAATTTTTTGTTTAACTTTGAACGCATATTACGTAAGCAATTTCCCTTATTACGTTTCGGGAATTAGATGTCCAATACATAAGCGTTTAGCGTAATGCATTGACCACATAAAACCACTAATTCGCAAATTCCTAAATCCCGGCTATTCCCTCAGAAATCGGATAATTTCGGCTAAGTTACTTTTGCCGTTTTTCGCCAGCTAACTCTCATCTTGCCCTGACTTGCATTTCTAAGACCTACATACGTATGATGCCCGTAGTAGTCTAGAAAGATTGAATTATTCAAAAAAAAATATTTGAAAAATTCAAAATTTCGGGAATTGCACGGACATTTTCCACTGCAATACATTTATATATTTATACAAATATATACATATATATATATAGGCTATATGATTTTTAATGACACCCCAAAACTTGTTCTGGGGACCATGATCGGTGCTTATTTGCTACTCACGACGTTGTAAAAAATGCTCCTACGATTCTTATCAAAAAGTTGTGAAATATTTCTAATCTATGTACTACCCTTGATTATACATACAGATATCCCACCTTATGTACTATACGGTGAGAGAATACGCCAGCGCATCCTGTCATGACACAATTGACACTACTTGAACTTGTGCTTCATAATGTGCTGCCCTCTAGCGTTCTAAATCTAAAGGAGCATTGCTTTTAACGAAAAGAGAGAGAGTAAATCGAGATAGAACTGACCTTGGAGCTTGAAGGTACAACAGGCTACATCTACAGGAAGTAATCTTCCTGTAAGAAGTGGGGGAGGGGGAGTGTGAGGTCAGTTCAGTTTGTTTATTCTTAAAACTGAAAGCATTACATCTCTCCTTCGAAACCCAAACAACATTTTATCATGTCTATTTAAATTCTAAATACTGTATGTATCTGAGGAAAAATTGAATGTAGCATGCATTTATGTATTTTGGTAGAACTAACTTTAACAAAATTCATAATACCTACCTAATTATGTTTTAATGTAACATTTGTAATTTACAAATTCAAAGACAATACAGTTATGAATACCCGTTATAACAATAATATTTCGAACGCATTAAATTTTAAATTAGGTATTAAACATAAGTTCAGTAAGAAAAGTTTTCCTTACCTATTTAATTTCACAAACATATAAATTAAAATAAATATAATTGATAGTAAAATATTTTTTTGTGATTAAAAGTTGCTAAGACTATCTTTTCCGATTGACCGATAATATCTATCAGATTACCAATATTCGTAATTTACTAGGGGAGACCCCTGCGTGCTCCGCACGCCAACCCCCGTTGGAACCTTCTAAAAACATGTTATGTTTTATTTATAATAAAGGTGTAGGAGGATTAATAAAACCTCTAAACTAAGATGGTAAATCATGTTAAATGTTCAAATCAAATTATTTCGTATATTTTATAACAACAGTTATAATAAAGTTTAAAAGAACCAGTATGTCTCAGGTGTACACTTAATCAAAAACCTAACCAAAAAGTTACTCACTATCAATTACCGTATATTATTAATAAATATGTCTACTATATGTCTTATTTAATTTTAATTAGGATGTAACATATTTTTTCTTATTTTTTAATTCCTTAACGTAAGTTTTTATTGGTTTGTGTGTGTTGAAACATGTGTTGGTTCAGTATAGGCCTAACTTAAAATATGATTTTGTAGGTACTAAAAGCTGGACATCCGAATCAATTATATTATCTATTATTTAAAAATCATTATTTGCTTCCACGAAAGCAGCTGGATTAGTTTGATTCTTATTATAAACAGCTGTTTTGTATAGAAATGTTTTTAAATTCGTTCCATGTTAATCTTGTGGGTAAAACCCGACCTTTGAGATTAGCTCACGCCATTAAGGATAAGAATTTTTTACATCTAAAACCTTATTGCAAAACTTCGAAATGAGACGAATTTTTTGACAACTCAAACATTAAATTTGGTCTAGAAATAAGGGAGGAGTTGTGTTCACAAAAATCTGCTTCACGTATTATATATAAACATAGGCACTCTTAGCTTACCTAATGCAGTTATTAGGACATTATTAATAATTGAAATTTCTTAACATGAAACAAAATTTTAATTTCTTTTATTTCTATTACAAATTTGTTGTTTAATGATCATTATATTAATTCGTAAACATGGAAATTTGTAGTACCTTTTTTTAGTATTTTTTATAAAAGGAGAGTAATGAAGTTTTTAAATCATTCGAAAGGTACAGAAAACAAAACTTGTGTTATTGCCTAAGACAATTAAATTAATAAACTAGGTCTAACCTAAAATTGTATTTCTAAGTTGATTATCCGAATCAGCTGATTTATTTGTTATTTTATGTAGTTGGTTGCTATGGCAATGAAAATATAAATTATATTTTTGTAGGCCATGGGTTATATTTTTACTTTCACCATCCTATACGTAGTATATATGGAGAAAGTATTGTTTTCGTCCAAATTTTAAAATTTGAGTTTTTAGTGGAACCATCTGCTTTGGTGATCCCTGAACCCCCAAAAAATGTTTAGTGGAATTATCTGTGTTGGTGCTCCCTGAACCCAAAAATATTTTTAGTGGAATTATTTGTTTTGGTGCTCCCTGAACCGGAAAAGTGTTTTTTTGGTGGTGTCTGTCCATGTGTCTGTAAGGACGTGTACAGAGCTGGAGACCATACCAACGGTCCGATTTTGATGAAATTTGGTATGTAGATGTAGTTCTGGAATATCTCCAGGCATTTTTTCATTTTTTCAAATTTTTTATTTTTAAGGGGTTTTACCAATGTCCAAAAATGGCCAAAAAACGAGAAAATTCTAAATTTCTCAAAAACGGCTCTAACGATTTTGATAAAAATTGGCTTATTTGTAGCCCTTAATGTATCCTACCATATGCAAAAAACCGCATCTTTCTAAAATTTCTCGTTTAGGTAATAATAATAATAATAATAACTGATTTTTTGGGGGTTTTTGACCAAAAAGGGTGTTGTTTTTCAAAAAATGTCAAAACCTTTTTTCGTGCATCTATACAGGCCTAATTGACATGTTTGGTGCAAATTTGTTCGAAATCAATCGAATAGTTTAAATGATAACAATAATATAAAATCAGTAATTTTTGGAAAATGATAAAAATATATTGTTAGAGACTTATACTATAAACATTATCCAAATTTTGAAAAAATCTGATAAAACTATGTAGCAAAAAAAAAATGTTTAGTGTTTTTTGTGTGATTTCTAATATTTGCTGACTAATTTGTATTGGGCAACTTCAGATTTGTGTTCAAAACACCAAAAAGATAAAGAGTAAGCCATACAACATAAAAAGAACTACACAAAAACTTTCCACTTCAAATTTTTAGTAGCAAGGAACTACTGTGTAATAAGTTTATTGAGTTGGTTTCATCTGAAAAGCCACTATTTCACACCAGAAGAAACTGGTATTCTAAATATATTTTAACCAGTGCCCTACAAACCAATGTTGGAGGTGAGGATAGTTAAGAACTTCTAAATGAAAATAAATATAGATCAAAAGAGTTACTCCAATTAAAGATGTTTGACTTACTCTGTCCAATTTCAAGATGGCGCAGTTAACCCATAACATTTTCATTTTACAATTATATTTACCAAAAGTCAATATTCCATGCAAGGTAAGTATGAGTACGAAATTAGTATAATTATTGAAGAATGTTTGTTGTTAATTAGCTGAACTAATTCAACTACTGCTTACTATTAACTAGGACTTTATTATTTTTGTTGTAACTTGGAAACATTGATTTAGCTTTCTTAATTTCTATAAAACAAAACTTTTAATAATTTTACTCAATGTACAAAAAATCTATTCAACATTTACTCCTGTTATTAAAACTTGCGCGTTATTGTTTTTTAAAGCTTAATTTTGCGTGTAAACACTCCTCGCCTCTCACCTATCATAAACATTCCTTTCCCACGGAATGAAGGGACTCTATTACCAGCACTTACAAAAATCGAGAGTTTGCCGGCTATTTCATTTTTTGAACTATTGTCGGTCGCCGGTCGGTGCTATAAAAGGTAAACGTTTGGTGCAGGGGACAGGCCTAGTGGCGGCAGTGCAGTGGCACTCCTTCGTCATTCGTCCTTCAAGATCCCTTTCAAGACGAGAATGAAACGTGCTAAGTTTAAATATTTTAATAAATAGTATTAATACTAATACACATATTAATTATTGTTGTGAATGATAATGCATCTAAAATAATAGTCTAGTAACTAGGGTAGACCCCTGCGAGCTACGCATTCCAACCTAAACTTGCTCCTCTCGCACTGCGCGAAATAGTTTATAAAACTATTTCTGTTACACGGATGATTTATTTTGTCAAGATTAAGTTAAAGTTTATTTTATAATGTTTTCAGAATGAGAAATTTAAGTTTCCTTGTACTGTATATTCACATGTGTTTAAGTATTACAAAACTACCACGCTTTCTGGGCGTTCTATCTCTAATATTATTTATATTAGCCTACACGCAAAATAAATAAAAAGAGAAAAGAAGTAAGTTATGAACTTAGAGGCATATTTTAAGACTATTATGTTTTGTTTACATTCACACACATTAAAAAAAGTAGCCTAAACAATAAACGATAGGCCTATTATACTGCAATATGTTTCGGAACAGATATTTGTATTATAACACGGTAATTTTTTCGTTAATTGCTTTGATTTTGTTTGCTTTTATATTGTTAACCTAACCTAAACAAGCGATGTGTTGAAAAGACATCTCCCGAGGTCGGCTGTTTAGATAAGTTGATAGTAAAAAAGTATTAGGGCAAAATTAATATCTGGAAATATGTATCAATAGGTTTGTAACCTAAAACAAACAACAACAGAAAAGTGCACGATTAAATATAACGATAAAATAAAATAGATTTTTCGTAATCTTTTGATAATAATGAGGCTACATTTTCTTTCATTTAAAACAAACCGCACGAAAATCAGCCCGGTAGATCTCCAGAAATAGTTATCAATAGGGTCACCAAACGTTTAAGTCTATGCTGAATTATTATATAAGATAAGATTTATTGTTTCTAAATTTTTTTATTAGTTTAAATTGTGGCAATAGTAATGAATATTCATTTTTATGTCTCCAGTTGCAATAGTTTAACAACTAAGTTAATGTATATCTATAATATTAATAGTTAGTAATGAATAATGGATTGTGTTAATAATAATGGATTGAATAGTTAATCTAAAATTGTGTTGTTATAGGCACACTCTCCTTAAAACGAAGAACTGAACCGAAAACGAACCATTGTTAATAATTTACACTATTTCCTCCGATTTAGAACTGAACAAAGTTAAAGTTAAGGTTCTTTTTTTAAGACTTTGTATTTTATATTGTAATGATTTTGTAATATTCGTATACAATGACTGTGTATATTTGTACTTAATAATATCAATTAGCTTGATAACTGTATTTATAAAATACATCTACAGATTTAATTTAAATTACTAAAATGTCACATATTATAAGCAAACTAAAAGTGGCAATTTACTGTCTAGTGACGGTAAGTCGACTGTAGCTCATTCTAGTCGTCAACAAAATAACCATTTTAAACATTTCAAGATCAGTGCAACCTGTCGTCAGACATTGACACTACTTGAACCTTTGCTCCAAAAATCTCTCACTAAAGAATGCATTAGGTGGCCTATCTAGAACGTCCATAATCAAAGGTACTACCTGTATTTTGGTATTATTATCTCTGACCTGTACTACTTTGTAATCTGTGACAATGAATAGGCATGAAATTTGTAGCTCATTATTTTGAAGCAGACGGATTTTCGTTGTACTGTAAATGACTACATGAGTAACATGAGTTTGGTGTGAGGTGTCTGTTAATGTATTTGGTTATCTAAATTTTACAAAATGTGGTTTAATGAGGCAGATGAACTTAGTGAAATATTTAAAGGATATTTCCCATATTACTTACTGATCGCTTTACCTTTGTTTATAATTATTTCGCCGATAAATCCTGTTGGAGCATCACATGAGTTTCCAGTTTATAGAATGCAGCAATTTGATTTGCATGGAGTTCCTCATGGTAAGATATAATTTTGTTTATACTTGTAAAGTTTTATATTTGCAATAAATATATTAGAACTTATTTAATTATAATGTGGTTAGGTGTAATTAGGGCAGCGTAAGTTTTAAGTTTTACAATATCCTCTCTGTTGATTTGCAGAAGATTACTTTTTTTTTAGAAAAGAGAAGTGCTACCAACCTAAGCTACATTGTAACTGTGTTGGTGACCAGAGTAACTGATTCAATGCTGAATTGTTCAAACAACGGGGAATATGCTATCTTATGGATTTTAAAATGAAAACATTAAAAACTAGCCTGAAATTCTGCCGAAAGTATACATTGACACTCCTGCAAATATTTATGTTAGCAACCTAACCTTCAAATCAGTTGGAGTATTTATGTTTACTTTCACCGAAATTTTAACTTACAGTCTCTAGTCACAGAATGTTTCCACATTGTTAACATAGCCTAATATAAGTTGCTAACATCAATTAAGTTGTTTTGTACAACAGAAATATTAACTGGAGTGTGGATGTATACTTTCACCCATCCACACTCCAGCTGATTTGAAGGTTAGGTTGCTAACTTACAAATTTGAAAATGAAAGCATAAAAAAACAAAAAATAGCCTGCAATTCATACTTACAGTCTCTAGTATGTTTCCATATTGTTAGCCATATATATAATATGTTGCTGACATTAATTAAGTTGTTTTGTAAAACAGAAATATTAGCTTGAGTTTAGATGTATCGGTATATACTTATGCCGTGTAGTCGTTTTTATTAACTGTAAATATACAAATTTTATGTTCAGGTGGATAAATTGGCAACATTTTAGAAACCACTTATTTTTTTTATCACGGTTGGGTTGCAACTTATAAAACAGAACTTAAACTAACTTACTGTCTCGAATTACATTTGGCTGTTTCTAGTTTGAAAAATATATAGCTTATAGACCTAACATTTAAAAGTTTGTTATTGTTACGTGTGATGTCATACCTTCTTTCCAATTCGTAAATCTAGGCCTACATATAGGCTAATAGTAGCCAGCCTAATAAATATACTAAGTAGACCTAGGCTATATCGGTATATAGCCCCACGAAGAGGTCCCTATTTTTGAATTAATATATTAGATGCACCGAACACTCTACAAACCTGAAACTCAACAGTCCTAACATACACATATGTAAAAGAAATATACCTGAGTATCAGTTAATTCTGACACATTAGGACAAAATGGCGGGATATCAAAGAAATAGTACCTTTTCGTTAAAATAGTTTTATTTGCTTAAGTGTTACAACATAATTATTGAATTTTAACGATGTTACTAAGCACTAAACAACGTTAGGGAATTAAAGATATAAGTAACTCATAAATAAATTAAATCTATTTGATCCATAAACCTTATTCAAACTGATGTCCATCGATCGCAATGCACTGATGACAACGAAATAGAAAACAGTCATACGCTTTGCTGAACTACTCTCGAGGTATCAACAACAGTTCCTCTTCGATCAACCTCATTAGTTCATCGTCTGTCGCAATGTTATGACAATAAACCTTCTCCTTCGAAAAGCCCCACAGAAAAAAGTCACAAACAGTCAAGTCTGGAGATCTTGGGGGCCAGTCCATGAAGGTGCTGCCACGACCTAACCAACGGTTAGGAAGATTTTGGTCCAAAACTGCTTTGGCCACATTAGCATAATGCGGAGGAGCTCCATCCTGTTGGAAAAAAACGTCTTTCATCTCAGGCTGAGAAAGATGAGGAACTATGTGATTGTTTAAAACTGATGCATACCTTTCTCCAGTCATTGTTTGTCGGGATATGTCATACAACAAAACACCATCCTTGGTAACAGCAGCCCAAACTGTTATACCTGTTGATTTTAATTTCTCTTCTTGTAAGATATGTGGATTTTTTGTTATAGTAATGACAATTATGCCTGTTTACAGTACCTGTTCGATAAAATGTCGCTTCATCTGAAAACACGATTTCTTCATGCCATTTGCTATCTACGTCAATCTTTTCAATTATTTTCGAACAAAATTCCAATCATCTGTCAGGATCATCTTCAAGCAGTCTGTGAACTAGGCCTAAATGAGTTTTATAATGTTTGATTTTGTTCTTTTTGGCATACCTTTGGACAGATGACTTCGGTATCCCTGTAGCAGATTCCACCTTTCTTACTGAATTAGGCGTATTTGGAGATTCCATAAAAGCAGCACATACGACTTCTTCATTTTCTATGTTGGAGGATCTATGGTATTTTTTTTTGTATTGACCCCGTTTCTAGTAGGATAGTCTTCCACTTACGAATAGATTTCCTTGACGGTGCAACTACACCTGGGTACCTTTTCCTAAAACACCTTATTGCTTCATAATCATTTTCAAAGGCAATAGCCCAGGAACAACATTTCACTTTTTGCTTAGTTGAAAACGGCATGGTACATAAGACACTTTACAATGCAACTTAATAACAAATGCCAATGTTTATTACCGATATGTTCATTGTTGTGGATACACGCAGTCAGCTGATAGATTTAAAATAGTCTAAACAGCTATAGCTGTTCCTATTCTAAATAAAAGTAGGGTTGCCAAGCCCCAACATAAAGTTATCTCCTTCTACCGGTTTAAAGTTCGTAAAGATAAATGGATTTTAAGATTGCCAGGAGGTTGAGATTGTGAGAGAGAAGTTGATCGCTTAAACCTTATAATAGAACTAATATAATATGTAGGAAAACCTATATCGTATGACTTCTAAAAAACAAAATTAGTAAAGACCTAAGTTTAAATGTAAAAAAGGTTCGGATAAAGTTTATAACTCACACCTCCCATATTGCGGCAGAGGTACCAACACATACAAAATAGCCTTAGCCTAAGTATTTATTTATACAGGCTTTAGTCACAGTTCATAAGTTGATAGCACTTCTTACTTTCATAAAAAAAGGTCAGGGTGGCATATTGTAAACGCTTATACCAATAGTTCCTTGGCAGATGCAATTTCTGCAAGTCGTTCTACAGCCTTGATGGTGTAATTAAGCTTATTAAATTATTATTTGGTAACAAACTATAGTAATAGTAATATAGAAGCACTATTAGGCAACCTGTTTATATGGAATAATAATATGTATTAAATACAACATAATGAATTGTAAACATAGGCCTACAGTTATTACTACTGCTAGATCCTAAGTTTTGTTTGTATTTAAGTTTTATATTATTTTACAATCTCTTTAAGTCCCATTTAACTTTTCATAAAAAACTATCACTGTTTATGTAAACAAAAGTGAAATCATTGCATCAACTCACCAAGATCTGATAAAAGCTTGTGGAATACCACTCAAGTAAATCTGTCGAATTCGGTAAACAGGATCAACCTAAGAAGTCTAGTCTATGATGATTGCATTGGTAGACGCTTGCAAACGACTAAAATACTGTTTGTATTGTATACACTTACGTTTTTACAATTGGCAGCCGTCTTATTTTTAATTTCCGTAATGTGCACATGACATTTAAATTTGCAGAAAGTTCTAATGTAGCCTATAATTATTAGTAAATAACAAAATTTGCTCCGATGTATTACGGTTTTCAAGTGACTCGTCTAAAAATCTTGTTTTTCAAAAACATTTATCAAAATTGATAATTTACAATTTTTGTCATCTTTACGAATTATAATGTAGGTTCATGAACTTTCCTATAAGTTACAAAAGGTTTTCTTAAAAATTTGATGAAAGATTAGTTATATTGAAGATCTGTATGGGACTGTTTTTATCATAATATGTAGGCTACATCCTTAAAAGCTTACATAGGAATACAGTAAGACAATTATGTCATAAGTGAGTAGCGTTTTAAACTATAATGTTGTATATTATACGAATTTCCCTGCGTGTAACATCGATTTATAAATAAACAGAGGTACTATGAAATTGTTTAATCACTTTATAAAATTGAGTACAAATGAGTATTTTAATTATCTCGGGGTTCAATGTTTATAAATTGGCCGGCTAGCTAACAGTTATATTTGTAACACAATTTTTTGTAAAGTCAATAATAAATTAATAAAATTCTTAATTACTAAAACAATTATTTCTATATTTAGGCCTAGGCCTAATGAACGATGAGTGATTCGTATGGAATGATTGATGGTTGATTACATTTTGAACTTACGCGAGTTTGAGGAAATGAATGATATTCATTTGGTAGGTAATTTTAAAGAGGTATCAAATTTGTAATAGAGAGCCTGAAGATCTGATGTGTTGTAATGAATAATTGTAGTTGACTCACCCAAATGGCTTGATATTTTTGATATTACTTGATATTTTTGTAATACTGTATTTGATATTATTTATTAACTTTATTGGTGTAACACATTATTTCTTCTTGTTGCTTAATCTAGTAGATTTATGTAGTATATTTTAAATTGTCTGCCATAAAATAAATAATGAACTGTCTTCAAAGAAAGCTAGTAACAAACTCTCACAATTAACTCCCTTCTTCTTCCTCTCTACTCCAATAATTCTTCCTCTTCTCCCTCCTCAACTTTACTATTTTTTATTCTTTCCTTTTACATTGTGTTGGCCTACACTTAAGCCTATATGATTTGTACAAACATGATGAGATCTTATTACTAATGTTTGAAATGTTATATGAGTATACCATGTGTTTCTTTTTTATTATTATGAGTATCATCAGGGGCTGATGACTTATGAGATGATCCCTGATATGATGTACCAACTGCTTATGAATAAAACAAATTTTTGGTATCTTTACAAAACTAATCCACAAATACCAATTAAGATGCCTAGGCAGGCAAGGAGAAGGCCTAGTATATACTCTGAAAGGCTAGTTTACACTGTATTTTATAAGTTTGATAACACCACTGTATTTGTCAAAATTACAGCAACTTATATGACTGAAGTACCAACCTACATAAACTAGAAAATTCTCTAGAATCTTGTTTGAATATGAAACGAAAGCTCTCGCCTGCATATTTAAACAATTAAATTGAGTATGGACCTTTCAAGAAACATAGGGCCTACAGACTATTTCATAATTCTGCTTCTATTTACTGAATTATAGTACATTGCTACCAACCGAGGTGTTAGTAGCCTATTCGATAATTTTGGCTTGTGTAGTCAAATTAATGGTTTTATTTATTGTTTTTAAAAGTTATTATTGTGAATACACTGTTTCACTTTAAATCTAAATACGGGATAGATAGGCCTGGGGTTTTATTTCTTTCTTTTCTTTTTTATAGATATTGTAATGAATTTATAGTTTATTTTTGTTAACATCTACATTTACTAATTCACTATGAAGTATTATAGCAAAATAGCTGCCAGTCATTTTAGTTAATTAGATGATTTATTTCTGTTTAAAAAAACATAGCCTATTTAACTTAGCCTAGTAAAATGATTTTGTAGTGATTTTCTGAGAATTAGGGTTAAATCACTACAAAGAGGAAACTTAGTGAGGTGGATTTTATATAACAGTGAATTAAAAAAATGTAATAGTGTGTATTACTTTTCTTCTACTTATAAAACTTTTGAACTATGTGGCCTACTTAAATTTTTACACTAAAATATAACCTCTTACCACAATATTTCTGTTTAGGTTGCCGCAATGCTCCTGTAAATTTAGAGGCTCGATCACTCTCCAGCTGGAGTACTTTCCGTCATTGTGTTGTTGCAAGGCTACAGGATATATCTTCTGATCAATTCCGTGAAATAAGTTCAAAGGCTGGAGCCTTACTCGTAGTATTACCAAAGCATATGGAATTTTTACCACAAGAAGAGAAAAAAGTGAGTGATAATTCTCTAATGTGATATTATTTAGTTCATGTATTAAGATACTGGTGTAGGGAAATTATTAAAATTTTGTTGGAAAATATTTAGATAGGTGTGCACATTGAGACTTAGATGGCACAGGCAGAGGAGATTAGGTTTCTGTATTCCACCAAAATGAAATGCAGCAGTATGCCCTACATATTAAGGAACAGGGCAGAGTAGCTCAGTTCTCCACTTGCCTCAATTTGTGCTGCACAGTGTTCCGAACACAATTCACTGCTTAGTTCACATAGTTCAAAATGAAAAACAAAACTCATCATCAAGCCGTTTAACCAACATAGTTTTACACGATAAAATTAGCTGGGTCTACATGAAATATAAACTGCAATTAGTAGGCTAAATATTGTCTCACTAAAATTCTAATTTCAAAATGAATTCACCGTGCTTTTTACCCCTTTACCATGTAGGCTACCCTAGTTTGCTCAGATTTATTTTGCTTTGATGTTAAGTAAAACAATATTATGCCCTTTTCTTCATCAGAACCGGAGCTTGATAAGATTAGCCATTGTTTACTTCGTAACATAAAAAGAAACTTCCTTTGAATTTGTACTTATATCTTGTGCTGTTTTGTGTGTGTTTCATTGCTATTATTCTGTTTATCCCAGAATGCTAAAATTAAAAAACTATTTTAACGGAAACTTATCATTATTTGTTCATCTCTATTTAGAATTCAAACAAGCAGGATTGATGAATTAATAGAAAATTGTTAGCACTTATTTCTCAGAATGTAATTTAGTACAGAGAAGGAAGGTTGTTTTCAAGAATAATACAAAGTTCACAGTTTTCCAAAAAATATGGTCAAACCATATTATAATTCAGACTAAATTATCACACACAGTTGTGGCTCAACTGTCATGAGAAGATGATGACTTTTGCCAATAAATTTGTTTTTTAGTGAAAATCTGTGTTTCCCACAAGTCAACTTTAATCATTGTTTAAAAGGAAGTTGATTAATTTTTCAATCAATTACTTTATAAAAGTCTTGCTTCCTAGTAGTTCCTGCTTTATTTTTAATGTTAACATAAAAAAAGTTATGTTATTTTACTCACGTACGTACACTACTTTTATTATAGGAGTTGATAAAATTAAAATTAAAAGTATTCATTTAATGACACAGTATTAATAAGAGGAAACTCCCGATAAATGATTTTTTCATTATTAATATAATGTAATTGCGCAATGTCTTCACTCATAAACCTGAGTACAATTTGAAAGTTAAGTTATTGTAAATACAATATTTTTGCAAAAATAAAATTTAGCCAAATGAACTTTGGCTACTTTTTCTTCATACTACAGTATAGAACAACATTTCTACTTGTTTAAATAGATATAGTAAGATAAAGTCAAAGATCTAAAATTGTAAGTGATAACATCCTAAGATTAGATAAGAATTAAATTGTAAACATATATTATACATAGATTATTCTTGAAATAATTCAGAAGTCATGAATTTGTTGTGAAATTAAATTAAACCTTAATTATACAGTTAATACGAGTTTGATAATTGACCTATATTGATACAAGTTGTAGGCCTACTTATAATCTTGTATTTGGATTATGTTATCTGTTAATTATTTTCTCTGCATTATTTTTTAAAATTAATATTTAACTGCTTTATCAACACTATAATCGCCTGTAAAAATATCTATCTATCTATCTATCTATCTGTACCCTTAAAACGAGGGATGCAGATTAACTGCATTTATTAAAGAGGGATTTGGCGTCTTTTCCAGACCTGAGTGAAACCGACAATATATATTCATAAATTAAACACACCTAGGCTACCACATACACATAAAACATATGGAATATAAACAAATACTCACACACCTACAAATTTTGCCAATATTATTTTGTAAACAATTATATACAACATATATATACATTCTCTAAATAAAGTCAATATTTTTCCATTTAAAAGGCCTACATCACTAAATAACAATAAATCCTATATTATATAACGTACATTACCATTATGTTATACTGTATGCATTTGGATTGAGTCATTTAAATTGATCAGATCTGTTCTTATAAAGTAGGTCTAACTACATACCGGTAATGTATGTATATTTGTAAACAGATGTTGATGGAGCTAGAGAAGGGCATGCTGTCACAAGAAGTATTCATCCCAGTGTATTTTGCTGTTTGGACTCCAGAGTTACAAGAGATTGTGGATGATGTGTCACATAGCCTGGTGACTGATGAGAAGGCTGGCACAGCGGCTCAGGGTGAGGGGAAATTTTTTTCTACATTCTTAATTTAAGATTTTTGTTTATAATAAAAAATTACTAATCTAAAACATCACATAAACTATTAACAATTTTAAAACCTTAGGCGGGTTACACACTGAAGTGGCGTGGCATGCAGCTTGCTGCA
>JAGFPH010000234.1:443658-466738 GCA_018207615.1 Philaenus spumarius | reverse complement strand
AATATATATATAAAAATTATAAATGGTTAATATTATTTAAGTATTGCGTCATTTATTTATTTAGACCAAACCTCTGTGCTTTTAGTCACTATAGGAAACTGCTGATCTATTTCTTATTGTATATTTTCTCTGTGACATGGCTGTTAGTGTTACAGTTGGAACCTTTCCAACAAGAACAAAATAATCAGTTATAATTGTTTTAAATATTATAAGGCCGAACAAATCATTTATTTTAATTTAATTTATTCTGATAATTTAATGAAACGTTTTCTAAGCATTTGCTTTTTTATATTTAATTTTATTGAATTTAATTTGAATTTGATAACTTTATGAATTTAATCTCAATAAATTTGATGAATTTACTTCATGCAAATTTTAACGTATTCACGCTCTTTACCGAAATATTAATGTTTGTCTTGCCATCTCAACGCTAATGGTGACATCAGCGGTTGGTTCCTGATGTTGGGTTACAGGTGACCTGCGAGCTGTTCCTGTTGTCGTGTTGCTGAAGGGTGTTGTCCTGTTGGATCTAGTTGTCGGATGCTGGATGTCTTCTTAAAGTTGCTAGTGGTGATCTGATGTCGTCTGAAGTCCTGGGTTCGGTATTCCCTTGAAGTTACGATCGCATGTCAGTGAAGTTCGCCTGATGGTATCCTGGAGTCCAGTCCTGAAGTTCATTTTACTACTTCATTCAGTAACTACTGTCTTGACTAGTAGTACTAAGTCCTGTAGAATTCTTCCAGAATGTCCGTTCAAAAAACGGTCAACTTTGTTGTAGCTAAGTTGCCACTGATTTTACGTAATAAACATCGTAACTACGCTGACATTCTAATCGTCCTGTCGTAATATCTCTGAGTCACACTTGTAAAATTATTATTTAAGTTTTATGATGAAAATACTAAGTCATCTTACTCGACTTACCGTATCTTATAAAAAACAAGCGTCGCAGTGATTTTGAGTTCTTACTGTCACACACGAATCAACTCAAAAAATTAAAAGAAGCTGGATTTTAGAGTATTTATACTGCTGTTTGCAACTAGATTCGTTGCCAACTTTACTTTCATTACACTATGTTTTTTTCCTATTGAAAATCCCTTTTTTCCAGGATTTTTCAGTCCTACTTTTTATTCCTTATTATCTAGTAATTTTTCCTGCTATCTCCCAATTTTGTTACACCTTTGTTTTAATTAAATTCAAGTTTTTCGTTGAATTTAATTAATACTGTAGTTTGTAGACTTATCTCCACGCTTACTGGCTCTTGCAATCCGCTGATTTGTTATCTTGCTTCGACTAATTTGACCATTGCTCTTTCCTTTTTGCCTGTAACTTTTCACAAATTCACCCGATTTCCTGGCGCGTGAACTTTTTGGATTGTGTTTGACGTCTCCTTTCTTCTCGAACTTGATTCATGGTCGTGCAGTGTCGGGTTCGCAATAGTGACTCGCACGAGTTTTTCCCACGACCTCGCCCAAAAAAGTATCTGGTTTTACACTTTTCACAATTTTCCTTTCCACAGTCTTTAGTTCATGTTTATTTTGTACACTAGCCGCAGTTTCACTTAATTCTGTTCAGTTTTTCTTCTGGTTTTGGTGTTTGGGAGTTTAACGATTTTTCACTTGTTTGGGGCTTATGAATTTTCCAAAATTTATTTTATATACCTACTGAATTTTTATAACATTTCTACTTGGTTAATACCCTTTTTTGTTTTACTAAGTGCTTAAAAAATTTTATTTAATTTTTTATTTTACCTTAAAGGTATGAAATTTATCACCCTTTTAAATTAATTAAATTTCAAAATTTAAAAAAATTAAAATTTTTCAAAACAGTCCAGTCTAGCAGATAAGGCTCCGCTCGAATCAACTTGTCAAGCGTGCCCTACATACGATGCCAACCCGCTGCAGGCCTAGATAAATCCAATTTTACAAAATTAAATTAATTATAAAACCAGAAAGTCCACGAACCACAACGGATTTTTACCGTTGTAAAGTAGTAAATAGGTATAAATATCTATAAGGTATTTTAAATGAAAAATCACAGATAGCGAAACTTACAGTGAACTCTGTTTGGCATAACTTGTTGAATAGCAATCAAGTACCTTTAAGTGTTATAACGTTAGGCGTTAAAAAAATAAAATTTGTAAATAAACTTGTTAAAAGAAAAAAACAAAGAAACAAGAAAATAAGAAAAACAAGAAATGATGTTGAGAAATTTCCAAATAAAATAAAAAAAATTGTTCAAATTAATAAAAATATTTTATGTGGATTATTCCTTGCTTAATACTCAATTCACTATTCGATTCCAATTAGAAACACTCTCTGTTCAAACTACTTTACTTTCAAGTCAAAAAAACTAACACTTAACCTCAAAAACTTTGTTTACTTTTGAAAAATCGATCAATCTTCCACATATAATTCCATCTATGCGTTATGACGTGTCATCTGTGACTATACCGCCAACCTACCTCATGGTGCAAAGTTAATTATAAAAGATTGCACCATGAGTGGCAAGCATCCTTTCCCGCAATATAATCTCATATGTGTCATTTCTAATAATTATGCATATTTTAATTTACACAAACATTCTATTCCAATTTGATTTACCGGGGTGTGTTTCGTTGCTGCAAAAGTACTCGCTACACGGACAATTGTGGGTATCAATGGAATTCAAAGCATTGTGACGAATAACTAAGCTTTTTACTTGCTCATCTTCAATAGATCTTTATACAAGAAAAATTTATCAACAACATATGAATTACAAAACATAATCTTATAATTTACAACATACAATTTGAAATACGTAATAAAAAAAATGAGACGCAGTTTGAATTAGAATAATACTATGTAAAGAAATTGAATTTAAAATGCAGACTGAAAATTACTAAATACTATGGCCATTAACGTTTACAAAATTGTTCAAAAGGTTCGATATATACCTAGGCTTTCTTTGATAATTAAGGATACTTGCGTTCACTAGAAGTTCTACGTAGCGTATATTGTAGTCACATGGTCACAAACAGTTAAGTTCCAAATACTCAATAATCACTCGCTGAATAACAACGATGAAACATATGTAAACGATATGTTGATAAAAGTTTACATTACTGCACAATTCACCACTCTTTCCAACAAAAAATCCATACTTTGCATTGAATTTACAATTCACACAACGCTAGCTATACTGTTCATTCACCATCTTACCAGAGAGGAATACCCAAACCAAGCCGTACAACGCCTTCTGAAATTATTCGTCGTTTACTATTGCTGCTATCAAGTTTTGAGTCTATGTTCTATATCACTATAGACGTTTTTATTGTTATATTTTTTAACATGTGATATAGTTCTTTTAACAATTATCTCTCTTTAAATATGTTATGTGACCTTAACACTATTTTAAACTGTTCTTTCAATACGCACTGCTGTTTTTGTCCATGTTCAAATTTTTTACACAAGTATATAACGCACTTTTGTTTACTCTCTGTCATTAAAATTTAAGTCTGCTCTTTTAATTTTATATTATAGTCTGCTTGTATTTCTTTATCTTTACATTTATTAAATTATTAAAATTTACTTGTTTTGCGTCTCTGATTTATTTGATTACTGGATCTTGCGTCTCTTTTGTTACTAGACCATCATTCTTTGTTTGGACGTTATGGGAATTTACTTGTCTCATTGTAATCTTCTATCACACGGATTGTGTATGTCACAGTGTAAGGTACACTATGTTTAACGTCACATTATGTTTATGTTTATTTTCAGGGTAAATTAACTGGATATGGAATGGAAGACAAATTGCCTACCATCGCCATTGTGGCCCACTATGATAGTTTTGGCGTTGCTCCTGTGAGTTTTCTATGCTTTAGTTATAATACATAGTAAAGCCCAAAGAACTTTAGAAAATGAAGTAGTATAAAAACATTGTACAAATAAATGTTTATTAATCCCATTTAAATGTTTAGATTCATTGTGATTATTAGAGCTCATTGTTAAAATAATTGATATTTCTGTTTGAACTACACATAAAGAAATTTAGTAAAAATTTGTTGGATTTACAAAGTAAATTTTTTCTAATTGGTTTTCGACAAGCTTGATTCATTAACCCATTTAATGTCTGGTCTCTAAACCAGTGTGAATTTAAATGGTTTTGTAACCATTATTTTAAAAATTTACTGAAAAATTATTCATAAAATTACACTAGATTTAGGAGACCTGACTCAGTTGTTAGAACTAATACTTCAAAAATTATTAATAACATATTTTTAATGGTACAGTATTGTTTTATTTTGAGAACTGAGAACTTATAAATAATTGTTACACAGAAGATTTATTATATTATTTTTATATAAATCTACATACCCTTCTCAGCTTATTTACTTTTAAAATAAATAATAAACTTTTTTATAAATAATAAAATGAAATAAATAACTTTATATATATTTGTGTTTGTTTTAAAATCCAGTAAACTTTAAATAAGTCAAAGTATATTTTCTTTAATTGGATTGCGTTTGGGGTAGTTAATATGTCTATATTAACTATGTTTATATTCAAAACTTATATAAAATAAAATGTTTATGTGTAAGATCAGAGATTAGGGTTGTACTATTTTGCGCTGCAAAGTAACATAAAATTGAACATTAATAAATTAAGAATCATATTCTTCATCATTTAGTAACTCACAATCATTAACTACTTCAAGTACCTGTAGTATCTCGCCGCAAAATACATTCCGATGTTTGTAACTAAAAGTTGGTACTTTTTAAAAACAGCTGGTGAATGTTAAATACATAGAATTACAGAGAACTATACACTAAGCAGCTAATTTATTTTTCTTTGGAACAGTATCACTAGTTCTCTGATCGAAAATTAATCCAACTAATAAGATTAGAATTGGTAGTTGTCACAGGTGGCAATTTTGTTAGAAACATTGCTGAGCTATGATATATCGCTGATAAGCACTGTAAATGTTATTTTAAAATGAGATGTCTAATATTGCAATAAAAACATGGCTGGGAAATTTTAAGTACCAATTTAAATAGGTAAAAAAATGCAATTTGTGTGAAAGTACTTTATTAATTATTAAGACATACTTTTAGGAGTATGTGAAATTTAATAAAAACGTAAAACCAGATAAATTAATAATTTTATTATACTTTATACAGTTTAACATATGTTTTTATTATTGTTAAAGGAACTTTCATTTGGAGCAGATAGCAATGGGTCAGGTGTTGCAGTACTGTTAGAACTTGCCAGGCTCTTCTCATACTTATACGCAAATACCGTTACACATGCCAGAATGAATATTTTATTTTTACTTTCTGGAGCTGGAAAATTAAACTATCAAGGCAGTAAGAAGTGGCTGGAAGACCAGTTGGATGGCGTAGAAACTTCTTTGTTACAGGTATTTGAAATAATATTTGTTAATCCCTACTTTTAATACATCAGCATCTTACTTCCCCAAAGTTAGCTTAACAAAATTTTAATTTTGGTAACTTAAAAAATAATGATTAGAGATTTGATATTTATGTAGTCTATTTAAAAAATATATTATAAGGAACTAGTATTGTGTGCAATTAACATCCTATACAAATTTATTGCATGAATATATCAGATAATTAGTTAAGGAGAAATGGGTCTAATAACCAAAAATTTTTTAAATCAAGGGAAAGTTAAGTTTTATTAGTTCAGAAGATATATATAAGAAGAATATATATAAGAATCATGGAAGAATTATTTAGCATACTACCTTAGATTTTAGTGGAGAGCTTGGTATAGGGATGGGTCGGTTCCATTTTTTTTTTTTCGGTTCCCGGTTCTAGAGTCAAATTGGTTCTCGGTTCCCGGTTCTAGAGTCAAATCAGTTCTTGGTTCTATTTATTATTCAAGGAATTTAACAAGAATTTAAGAGGAAAGTATAAGATTTAATTTGAATACTGAAATGATTAAGTATGTTATGTACAGATAATTAAATAAAATTCAGTTAAGTTAAATTACAGACAAAAAGTCCATCACTCTCAACGTCTATTATAAAATATTGCCACACTTTCGATGCCATTACTGAAAAGACTAGCCTACTCCGGTTAAGTTTCCACTTATCCTCAACTAACTAAACTTAATCAAATTAATATGTTAATACAGTAGAGCGTCGATTATCTCAAAGCGGAATTGTACTGTAAATAAATAAGTACAGTACAGTACTGCACGTAATTTCGAATTTAAAGTTTTTTTACTCGCATAATCAGCTGAGTTGTAAACTTCAGGGAGTTTGTGCGCTCAACGGAACAGCGGCCGCTGTTGAGTCAGCCGAGCGCTTGGCCGCCGGCCGCTGTCAGTCGTTAGTGAGTACACAGTTAATTTAATTACCCGAACAAATTGATTATCAGAAGTCCCTCGGTCCCAATTCGTTTGAAAAATCAACGCTCTTCTGTATTTAACTAATGCGGTAACTAAAACAAAATGAATAAAACACTGCACTAAAACTGAATACTGTACGCATTTACAGACAGCGTTATTAACTTGATATTACTTTGTTCTAGCAAGTTTTTCAGACTTCGGAGGGACTAAACTGACGTTGTCGAATCAAATTTTCGATGATTGAAGTTACGATTATTTTATTTCTGAACTCATCCGAATTGAACGTTCGGAAACAAAACATATAAAATTCCGAACGTTAACGCAATCCTAGTCAGTCGTAAAAAAATATTATACCGAATCGGATTCCGAATAATTAAAAACTTGTTTTATTTTTGCAACACATTCTGTTATTTTGTTACTGAAACTCTTACGCGTTTTTCATATAGACTTACTTCAGATAGTCAAGAAAAATGATGATATGTCTGCTCACCAAGTGATACAAAGGCATTGATATAGGAAGTAACAGTGTAACATAAAGCTGTTTGTTATTTGGAACTTTTTCTTGCGTAATTATTTTAATCATTTATTAATTTTTTAAAACTTTTATGAATAATAAAGGGATTATTGATTATTATAATCACTGATAGTAAGAAAATAATTATTTAGTCATAAAAATTAATTTACACAGGCTACATTATCTGATGAAATGAGTGTGCATCAAACTGGCATTCACGACCACCATCGCCACATGATCGAGCTAAATTGTGTGTCGCATTCAGATAAACTAACGCGAAAAGTTTAGTTTTATAATAACCGAAAATGTGTGAATATTCTTTTGTTCTTTTTTGTTTTGTACCACTATGAAGGGGTCGTTTCAATTGCCCAATTCACGTCAATATTCAACATCAATTGGGTCCGGTTCTAGAACCGACTTTTTAGCTCATCGGTTCTTTTTTCCGATTCCGCAAAGAACCGGCGGAACCGAGAACCGGTATTGGGAACGGACCCATCCCTAGTTTGGTACCATACAAAATGCATGAATGTATAAACTATTTGGAATAATATATATCATTCATGTTCACCATATCACGACTTAAAATCACATTAATTCTAAATTAACTGAATAGTATTAATTATATTCAAAACACTATAACAACCAAAATCATCAACATTTTAGAACAAACAAAATTTAGTAAAGTGAATAATCAGTATAATTAAAACATTAATTTATAATAATTAATTGCCTATCACAAAATATTTCTTTGTGTATCACCAGGAACCCTAATTTGTAACTGAACACTAAGCAAATCTTATATGTAAGAATCACAGAATATTTAGTAAATTCTAAAAATTTATTTGAGTCTTACCAACCATGGTTTTGCCAGTAATGTGATTTACAAGGGAGCTTAGCACAGAATAAGGAAAATATAAAAAAACAAACTATATATATATATATATATATATATGCTCTTTGAGATTTAGCACTTAGAGTCTACAAGAAACATCAGGAGATTGACATATTAGTTGGAAGACCAAGAGAAAGAAGATCAATGGTAGCTTCCAGTCCATTGTGAATTTGGTAGCTTTTGAAATTGAAAAATCTGAGGTTTTCGGCTTTGACAGTTCAACAAAAATGTACAATTTATTATTGTTGTATAATATTACTGTAAAGAAAGTATCAACTAAAATCACTCTAAAAAAAATATACTTAAAATAAATTGAGAAGTATGTTAGATTTGTATTTTAGTATATTGTTGCAAAATTTTGGTTGTCAATATAAAACCAAGTTAGTTATTTTTCCACTATTTGCATTTTTTTTTATAAACAAGTTTTTTTCCAGCTCTTTCATGGATTTCTAATCGTAAAATAACATAACAAAATATCGTTGATATTATTTATTTGACATTTAAAATAGTGTAGCAAATATACATTTTTCTTAAAAATATTTCTGATCATATTATCCAGTAATTGTGATCCGAATAATACAAATATTTTCGGACAAGATTTAAATATATACAGTATAGCCCCGACTAATCGAGATCCGGGTTAACCGAGGTGGTAAAAAATGTTTTTAAATTCGGTTTGTGGTAGACGCACGCGTTAAAGTAACCTCGAAAAGTGAAATCCGCATAATAGCGGCAAATCTACTGCACTGTACTTATGTTAGTCACATAATGTTTCGTCTAAAATGGTTCCGGTAAATAAAAAGCACAGTTTTTAATCATTATTAAATACAGTACTGTACAATGGAGCAATTCCAATGCTTTGCCAATCATCAATAGGATTAGAATTTTTTACGTTTTAAGGTATTTTGACCGGTACAAGTACTGTTTAATCAAGAGAACAATAGATTTTCTAAATAAATAGCATAATTAATTTATTTGTAAATCGGGTAGTCGGATGCACTTAGTAGTATAGTAAGAGTAGACAAACTTCTGTGATTATTGTTTACTCGATGGTGATCTCATAATTCCTTATCTTGCACCTGCTTCTATCCGACCTTCTATTGTGTCTAACGTCTAATTTACCCGGCTTACCCTCCTCTCACACATCTCCTTTAGTTTTTGTGAATACAGTAGTTTGATTCAGTATCAAGTAAACCCTCGCTCTTAAAACATTGCGTGTGTCATACTGCATATCGTTTGTTTAGTTTTCAAGCGAGCTAGTTCCGTTAAACGGAAAACACGTATGAACTTTTTCAAAAAAAAATTTTAACTGGAACATGTTCTACAGCCATTGTATGTCTTTTTATCATTTTATATTTGTATTTTATTTTCATTCGGACGCTTTGCTAATCATCAATACAATTTTGTTAATGCTTTTTCACTAAATGTCCCGTTGTTCAATAAAACTCATACTCGCTGTGTTATGGCAATATGCAGTGTAAACCAGTTAAAACCAGAATTGTAAAAACAGATACGGCGAACAAGCGAGTGAGTTCCGTTAACCCTTTGTCGCCTGACGGTACTTTTAAGTACCACCCAATTTAACTGCCTTTATAAAAGGTAACAGTGGCTTTATCTACAAGTTGAGCCATGGAGGTACTTTAGAGTACCATTGCAGGTCTGTAAAACATCAGGTCTACACCTAGTTTCAACAAATGCCACCAGAAAGCAGGACTTGCTTGGCTAGTGTACAGTGACTAGATAGAGACAGTGTGGCCACATGAAAGCGGCCGCCATGTTTTTCCTAAAAGTAATGTTATCTGCCATTAAGTATAATGTAATTTATTTTCAAAATATTTATAAATCCTTTTGTTTGATTTCATAAAGGCCTCGTAAACAACTTTTTAAATGTTAAAAAGTAGTTAGAAAGCAAATAAGTTGTTTAAAATGAAATAACCTATAAAAAATAAATAATTTAGCCTCCTATCACATTTTTTACTAGCCTATAACGATAGTTAAGTAGCCTACTGACGTTAATTACAAACTAATAAAGCTATATCAAAACAAGTTGCACTATTATTTTCTTTGTTCAATTCTACGTTAAAAAAACATTTTGAAGTTCAATTACATTATTTATGCGGTTTATTTGAATAAAAGTTAAGGTTTTGTATTATTTTCAAGGAACCAAATTTTCAATAATTTGTAGCTATCTGTAAAAGTATTTGACTGGTCATAATGAAATTGTTTTTAATTAAATTTAGTTCTCAACTTATAGGTTGAGAATTAATTTAATTCTCAACTGATTTTAGGTTTCAATTCAGTTTGAAAAGCAAAATCTTAAAAATGATTTTCTTAAAGCTAAATTTTAAATTTTTCCTAACTTAATGAATAAATTAAAATATCAAAAATTCAAAGTATAACAAAACGAAAAATAAAACAACGAATAGGTCTAAATCAAAATGCAAAATTATTATCCTGTTGTTGATTATTAACCTTTTTTATCAATGAATAAATTTAAAAAATTAAATATTTTCAAAGTTACACTTTCAGATTTTTACAATGCATTTATTTCCATCTGATTTTTTTAAATAAGCGAAGCAATTAAAACTTTCCTAACTAATTTATTTATATTTCAATTGAAAGCTAATAATAAAATTAATGTCTCTAACAACAATTTAACATCGAAATTACACTTATTTGATTTTGAGGTTAGGCAATTCAAGATTTTCAAGTTTAAGTTATTCAAAGCCGAAAAACAGGTTTCATTATTAATTTCCCTCATTATTTCAGTTAGGCCTACTTATTAATGTGATTCTTGCCTTAGATTGTACCTTCACCAAGACTAAAAGAAAGAAAAAATAACGATGACAATATTTAATTTGAAAACTATAAACAAACGTAGGGCTAACACGGACGAAATTATAGGTTTGGGCCAAAAACAGTTTTTAAAATTGCGTAATACTAATATTTATTGCATTTATCTTTTCTATTATTGATAAAAAGGATTAGCCTATGCTATGAACTTTTTAAAATGTTGTAAATAAAAGACTTTTGGTATGTACTTACTTCTGAAATATGCGCGCTGAAACGATTCCGTAGAGTGGCGGGAGTAGCCTAATCTGCTGTCATTTCCTTATTAATTTGGTGCAATATCACATACTTCAACACAAATCGCTTTTAAAATAACTATTACGTTTATTTTAAAGTAAAAACTAACAAATATCTGTTAAAAAATCGGTAAAGTCGCTTTTACAATATGTGAACGTGAATGAATGTAATGCAAACAGATACGAATTTAGGAAAAACATGGCTGCTTACATCTTGACCAATAGGAAACAAGACCTCACTTGGCCACACTGTCTCTATCTAGTCACTGTAGGCTAGTGCTTGCTTTCAATTGACAATTTATATGGTGTAATTTCCCCAATTTTTTAAAACATGTTCTAGTCTTTCATTTGTCAGTATTTTGTATTAAAAGTTTAGCATATTGCTTTAAATTAATTACTTAACTTAATAAGAAATGATCTAAGTTATTATTATAAATAAACCTCTTACACATACAAATTAGACAGATTAAAACTTAAGAGCAACAAAGCAAACTTCCAATAACCGCTCCTAGATGGTGCTGACAAACTATCTTTTACTTTACACGGAATATTTATACCGATAGTAAAGTAACTGAAGTTTTGTTAATTTGTCATTTTTCTTTCATGAAGCCGTAGTCTAGTGGTAACGAAGCGTCTTTCTGATCACAAGATGCCGAGTTCGAATCTAGGCTAGGGAGACCAGATATCTAATCATATCTGTGGTTTGAGGGTAGGAGGGCGGAAGTAAAGCAAACAGTGGTTGGCTCGCTTCCAAGCTGACGAGATATGACTAGATATCTGGTCTCCGGGTGGGGCTGTTTTGCGTAATTTTACTAAGGTATTTATATATGTATATATATATATATATATATATTTATAGCATTTATTAGTAACTGCTTCACATTAAAAATTTATGAGATAATGCTTCCACTTTAGAAGTGGAATATATCGCATTAAATTTATTTTCACGGGTTCATTCCTATTGGAATATATCTCCAGAATAATCTGTTTAATGTTTATATTCCATAAAATGTGTATATACTCGTTATTTGTTTATATGTAAATTTTAATAATTACTGCTTCCATATTCCATCTATGTGAATCCTTAATAACTGCCTCCGGAGGTAAATTCTAACAATTAACGTATTACGAATGTATAAAGTATGTATAAAATTATTTAAAGTCGAATAGTTTGTTGTTGTTGCATAGTAAAACCGGTAAAACCTTTGATTATGGACCTTTAATAATTACTTGTGTCATGTGAGTTATTAATCGGATCTATGCCATGGTCCCATGTAGTTCAGTGCGCACCTGTGATCAAAATAATAAAAACAAAATTGAATGTTAGCAGAAGACAACTTCACTGTTCTTACTTAACCTGTTTTGAGATTTTGAGGACTTGAGGTGTAATGTTTTTTCTTGATTCAAGTATGGTGTTTATGAACGCAGATTTCATTGATACAATAAATTGCTTTGAAAGATCATGAAAATAAATAAATTAGTTTACTTTGTGAATACTTTCTTTAGCAGGTTGTCAATAGTGTTCGAAATCAGTCTGTGTTAAGGTTATATTTACAAGCAGTGTTATCTAACCGACAGGCCTACATTTTGTTAAATAATTTAGCAGCCAAAATCTAATTTCAATAATCTACTACAGTCTTTTACTTAGTTTTATAGTAGGCCTGTTATATTATGTTAAACTACCTTTAATATTGATATCTTTCGAACAAAATGTGTAAAATCCGTACCAAAACTAGCCTAGGCCTACGCCTAGTTTTAACAATATTCATAAAACTTGTAAGGTAACTTAGCCTACATGTTCTCGGCAAATTATATGGATTGCAAAATTGTTTGTTTAGATAGTTTTGTAAAATCTAAATACAATTAGTGGCAGTCATGGCGCAACTTTACTTTTCGACTCTAAAAAAATACCTAAAAGGTTCTAACCTAACCTATTTAGTCACAGTATGTTTACCTGTATTCAACATTTAATAGTAGAATGTAAAACAATGTCGTTGTCTTCAAAAATATTAGTCTAGAGTCGAGTAGTAAAGTTACGCCCTTAACTTGATTAACTTTGCCAAATTGAACATAACGTCATTGTGAAAGAATACATTTATTTGACTCAAATAAATAAGCCATAGGCCTATTGGAGTTTTGCGAAAATATTTTATTCCATACATAGGCCTAAAACCTATGCGATCGCACTAGGCTACTATGCTACAAGGTTTTTACTTAGCCTGGGTGGCGTAACTTTACTATTTGACTCTAGCCTAATATTTTTGCAGACAACGACGTTTTACATTCTACTGTTAAATGTTCAATACAGGTAAACATACTGTGACTAAATAGGTTAGGTTAGAACCTTTTAGGTATTTTTTTTATTATTATTTTTGCATTTCTGTTAGCTTTAGGTTAGCCTAGTGTCGAATAGTAAAGTTACGCCCTACATTTAGTTTAAAACATTGATTTGATAATATAAATAGCCTAAACAATATGATTACTTAGAAATTTTTCGCTCATAGGTTGACACCTCTGCAGAAATTCAATTCAATTTTATTTGTCCGTTGACAATTTTACATTGTATAGGCCTAGACATGTCCGAATATATGATAATTAAACAATACCACAAAAAAACAATTTAAAAACTAACAATCAACACAATTTATAAAGTATTACTTACATATTTCATCAGATTAATTACCGTACACACTCTTAAAATTATACTGCGCAAATTCATTATATTTAACATAAAATAAAAGCAGTTACTACAAATAATTAAAAATTAATTTAAAATAAATATTTACTACAATTTACAATTACAATTTACTAACATGTAGGACAATAATGCAATCCCTGGATAGGAAATCCCAAATATAAACAGAATCAACCAGATTCATCCCCCACACTCGACCTACCTACCACTTGTGGCTGAGGAATTCCTCCACCGAGTAAAAGGAGTTTGCCACCAAGAGTTGTCGAAGACTTTTCTTAAAGGCTTTCTGGTCTTGGATAATTTTAATTTTTTGTGGGAGTTTATTAATAAGTGTAACTCCTTCTTGAGAAGGAAGTTTTTAGACTTTTCAAGTCTGTGCTGTCTTATCTGTAAGACATCTTCTTGCCTGGTATTGTGATTATGTACATCTTTACTTAATATTGGAATACATTTAAATTTTATGTAACAAATTGTTTGGAAGATATACATACAGGGGAGTGTGAGTATTTCCAACTTCTTGAAAGTGCTTTTACAGGATTCCAACTTGTGTAGACCTCCTACAAGCCTCACAGCTTTTTTTGCATTATAAATAACCTTTGCACATTTTGAAATGATGAGACTCCCCACAGTAAGACTCCGTAGTTAAGATGTGGGTAGAGCAGCCCGTAGTAGGCTTTTTTTAAAGTACCAAGGCTACCAAATGATTTCGTAACACAAAAATTCCTGAACATAACCTTCGACAAATGCTATCAATATGACTATCCCAGCATAATTTACTGTCAACAATCATACCCAGTAACTTTGCTGACTGTGCCTCCTCGATTTCGGTCTCACCCAACATAAGGGATGGTCAAATATTTTTATTTTGGTTTTTTAGTCTGAAATACATCAGACTGGTTTTCCTAGATACTGCGAGTAGTAGTGGTATTCTACAATTTCGCCGAATAAAATTGCATTATTAAATATTTGCCAACCAAGATAATCTTTAGCCAAACATACTGTGACTAAATAGGTTAGGTTAGAACCTTTTAGGTATTTTTTTATTATTATTTTTGCATTTCTGTTAGCTCTAAGTTAGCCTAAGAGTCGAATAGTTGCGCCACATGGGTGATAGCAGTATGTTTATAAAATAAAATAAAAACCTAGGTCTAATAGGTTTTTACTTAACCTGATCAATTACAGTAGGCCTACCTATGTTTTTAAAATAAAAAAAGATACAATGGCTGTTGGTGATAACAGTAGGGCCTAGCCTATGTTTTTAGTTTCTGAACTATATGTTGGTAGCACTTCTTACTTGCAGATAAATCTGGTGATTAAAGTTGTTAGTTTAGCTGGTGATCTCCTGTAAATTATAGCAAAAGTTTTCAATGTTAATTCTCATTAACAACTTTTGGTTTGGTAATTTCTTATATTGTTGTAGATTGTTTATAATTGATTCCCGCCATCAGTGAAGTGTATAGATCCCTTACATATATAGGAAAAGGTTAACTTTTGTGTCTTTATATTAGTAGCCTACTTGTGGTCAGCTTATATGTAGGCATAGCCTACTTGGCCTAGTACCAATGAAATTAGGATCAATCATCAATAGCTACCAAACTAGTTTATTTATTTATTTATGGAAAATCCTTTTTTTATAAATAATACTAACTATCATAAATATCATGATTGTTGCAAAATATTAATATATAGTAAATAGTTCTTGGTGCTTTAGAAAGCAGATCACTTAATATCAACTAATAATAAACAACAAGGAATAAATATTTAACAAAAATAACATTCTAGCAAGATATACAATGCACAGAAAACAATGAATAGAATAATAATAATAATATAACAATCAAACAACAGCAACATAGCAATCAGATAACAAATAATGTATAAAAATACAAATACAAGGCCAATTTCATTTAACCAACTCTAGGAAAAACTACATGGTATGTACAAAAATGAACAATAAAACAAATTAATCAATAAATTTTTAATACTTCCAACACTTAAATAATGATATCAGAGGTCGAGGTTCACATCCAGACGTATACTTTTGATGGCCTCAACGCTTAAATTAAAGATGTCAAGTTCAATAGGAGTAAGGTTGGCTCTACGCTGGATTCTAACCATAGGACTATTCAATTGATATGTTGTGTCATGATGAAGTCTGGCAAATAATTCACTTGACCGAGTCCTTGCAGCTGGTATGCGAAAGTTAACAGTTTCGAGGAGCATTGGGCAGTCAACCATTCCCTTGACTAGTTTCACAAGGAAAACTACATCCTGAACATTCCTTCTCAGCTCCAAGGAAGGCAAGCAGAGTTGAGAGGCTATGAAACCGACAGGAACTTGCTGGTAGCGGTAGCCGAGGCGGATTCCCACAAGTCTAAGAAATCTCGTCTGGACACAGTCAACTCTTTTAATAAGTGTCTTCTGATACGGGGACCAGACCACTGACGAGAACTCCAGGTGAGGTCTAACAAAAGCAACATAGAGCATTCTCAGTATTGTTGGTTGATGAAGAAATTTAGAAGCGCGCCAGATAAGACCGAAATTCCTATTAGCTTTAGAGCAGACAGTGTTAATATGGGATTCAGGTGAAAGGGATGACGACAAAATAACCCCAAGATCTCTAATCTCCACAGTTCTCTCCATGACCCTGTCCTCAAGCTGATAACAAAATATAAATGGTTTATCAACTAGTGTTTGACTTTAAAATATAGCCTACTTAGTTTGGTAAGTTAAGTGGCGTAAATTGATGAACCTCGGCTGATATTTTTGCAGACGATGACCTTGTATTACATTCTACTGTCAAATGTTAAATATAGGTAAACATACTGTGACTAAAGACTATAGAACTTCAGCCTATTTTTTATTGTTGCATTTCTGTTGGCGTAGGGTTGTATAGTAAATTCACGCCAGTTAAGCCAGGTTGCTTTACATAGGTCTAAATACTGATATGTTTCCTATAAAAAAGGAATTTACATGTTTACTAAGTGTTTAAACATAATAGTCAACAAAAGTTGTTGTGTTCTAATTGAAGTTTACTTTTGTCTGCATTCAGGTTGGTGTTTGGGAGTTTTTGGCTAAATCTAATATATTACTTGACTTTAAAACGTACTGTGACAAGCTAGGTCAGATTAGATAGATATATATTTGGTTTTTTTTCTTAACATACTGGTAATATTTATACAGTTTCTAAACTAAGATTTTTGACAGTCTAAATATTTACTGCATTTTTGACTGGTATGAAATTATATTATGACAACAATGGCTAATAACTTGAACGGTTTTATTTCACATGCATTTATTAAATAGAACTAAATATTGTACATATCCAAATCTAACTATAACAATATTATGAAGTCATAGAATATAATAACAACGTTTTAAATTTGAATAAATTTTATTTATTTATTTATTTGTCACAAAACAGCACATACAGGACAGAATCCAATGCCAGATGACATGTCAAATGCAATACAATACACAATATACTACAATTAATTATTAAATACACATACATTAAAAGACACATATAAAACATTCAACAATACAATATCAAAGTTTAAAAATAAAACTATTTTTTTTTTTTTACAGCAACTACCCTCCAAAAATGCCACAGGCAAATCCCTTCATTTCTGAAACATAAACTCCCCTACTGAATAAAAACAGTTTTCCAACAGATATCTTGATAACACCTTTTTAAATGTCTTTAAATTTTCAATTTGCTTGAAATTACTGGGTATTTTATTATATATTTCAATACATTATTTATAGTTTGGTGCTTTCTCAAACATTGTGGTCTTATGTAAAGGATATTTGAAAAAATTTTTACTTCTTGTTGAATAGCCATGTTCAGTTTTATATTTTAGGAAATTAGAATAGTTTGCTTTAACAAAATACACTACATTCAATATATATATACAGGGCAGGGGCAGTATTCCATGCTTTTTAAAATGTGGTTTACATGAGTCGTAACATTTTAGATTGAAAATTACCCTAACAAATTTTTTCTGTATTTGAAATACTCTTTTACTATTTATTGAATCTCCCCAAAATACAATTCCATAAGAGAGCCGGGAATAAACATAGGCATAGTACACCATCATGGTTGTATCTATATCAGTAACTCTCTTTATCGTAAGTATTATGAAATATGCTTTATTTAGCTTTCCAGTTAGGCCCAAAACATGGTTTTTCCACGAGAGAGTATTATCCACTACCAACCCTAAAAATTTTACAGTGTTTGTGGGTGTAATTATAGTGTGCAAATATTCATCATTAACGCAAGAAGATCTGATGTGATTTGAATGGAAGTTTATTTTATGTGTTTTTTTAATATTTAAAAGAAGGCTATTTGCCTTAAACCAGCTATTCATTATACTGAAGTCAGTCTCTAAATCTACTTTTAATTGGTTTTTATTTGAATTTGTTATTGCCAGAGTTGCATCATCAGCAAACAGAGTCAATTTAGATTGCTTAATATTTGGCGTAATATCATTGATGTATATGATAAATAACAAAGGACCCAATATTGAACCCTGTGGAACACCATTTATAATTTTTAAGTATTTATTATTTATGTTATTCTTTCCAACAATTACTCTTTGGAAACGGTTTGAGAGGAATGATGATAACCAATTTAATACTTTACTCTTAATTCCATAATAGGACAATTTCATTAGAAGCATATCATGGTTTACACAATCAAATGCCTTTGACAGATCCATAAATGTACCAACTGCAAAATTTGATTTGTCCATTGCACAGGCTATATGCTCAATAAAACCAAATACAGCCTGTGCAGTGTTTTTATTCTTTCTAAAACCATATTGGTTCGAGCCAAGTATCTCATTTTCCTCAATGTACCCAATCAATCTGTTAAACATAACCTTTTCAAAATTTTTTGAAAAAACACTTAAAAGTGAAATAGGTCTGTAATTATTTATTAAATTAGAGTCTCCACTTTTATATACTGGGACCAGATTACTATATTTTAAGTTTGAAGGAAAAATTCCCATTTGTAAAGATATATTAATTAAATACACCAGAGGTTCTGCAATTAACTTTGCACAACGTCTTAATAAAAACTGTGGAAACTCATCCCAGCCACTAGCTCTTGAAGAATTTAAACCATTGATTATTTTACACACCTCACCAATTGATGTTGGTTCCACCATTTCTATACTATCAGTTGGTCTTGGGTGCTTATGAATGAAATTTAATGCTGCTTTGTAATCAGCAGACACACCAAGGCAATCTACCATATGACAGAAAAATTCATTGAAAATATTTGAAATTTTATTTTGTGATTTATAAATTTTACCTGAGACACTTAGCTCGATACAACTAGTTTCTTTTTCTTTACAATTTCCAGTTTCAATTTTAACTAAATTCCAAGCGGCTTTAGTCTTATTAGAGGCTCTAGATATAATATTTTTACTATACATAATTTTTGCAGCAACAACACATTTTTAAAATATTTTTTTATAACGTTTTACATAATCAAGAAATGTTTGGTCTCTTGAGGATCTGGCTTTATTATTAATATTAGCTCTCTTTTTTTAATACTAGAGACCATAATACCTGGAGTTACCCAACCATTTTGTTAAAATTTTTTTTTTATCATTTGTAGGGGCCATAGGCATTCTAGCAAAAGCTACATTCAAGTATCTTATAATAATATTTGAAAAAGTATCATACTTCACATCCATGCAAATATGGTTTCCTTGTATATTATATAGTTCCTTCCAATCTTCCTCTTTTAACATTGCCAAAAACATATCAATACTACTATCACTGAAAGATCGCTTAAACAAATTATTTTTAATGACTTTTTTGTATTCTATGGCAGAATTTACTGAAACTATTTGGACAGAATGGTCTGAAAACCCAGATTCAAGCACAGTAACTCTACACTTATTTGAGTTAAAACTAGTTATTATATTGTCTATACATGTTTTTGAGTTTCCATATATTCTAGTAGGCTGTTCAATATGAATATTCAATAGATAAGAATCTACAATACTTTTAAAATCTAGCTGGATTTTACTTGGTGTTAGGAGGTCAATATTAAAATCACCTGCAACAACAACATGTAATTTTGGCTCCTTACACTGTACATGTTTCAAAAGGGCATGTAACTTATCTGAAAATGCTTGCATACTAAATTGATCATTTTTAGGGGGTCTATATAAAGCAATCACATTAATACAAGCATCTGTAAACAGTTTAATGCCACAACATTCAAAAAGTCCCTACACAGAATAATCCACAATCTCTGGCCTTAACTTAAATTTTGTCTGGTGATGGACTAAAATAGCACATCCTCCTCTGATTCTGCCTGGTCTTACATATGCAGCTGCTAAATTATAATTGTTAACATTATTTAATAAAAATAAATTTTCTTATTTCAGCCAATGTTCAGTAATATACAAAATAGTGGGTGTACAAGTCAATTTCACCAGAAACAAATTTAGTTCGTCAATTTTACTTAATTGTACAAGACCCTGCACATTACAATGCGAAGCACTTAGTTCACATTTCGAGTTATCTGGGCTGATGACTACGTTCAAATGTTTACAAGACGAATTTATAAAAAAGGTGTGTTAGAAGTACTAGAAGTCGACAGTACAGGATCCACAGAGCAGATTTTCCCAAACATCAACCATCTTTCAAGAGGTGTTGCCATCTTCTTGATATGTTGAACTGCAACACTGCCACCTTCTGCGTCCTGTGATTTTGTCACATGTTTCTTGGCTGAGTCCAGCCATTTCTCCAAAGAAGTTTTTGTTTTTGGCAGTACTATTTTATGCTTAATGAGCTCTTCCAATCTTTCACTAATCCCCGACTTTCCACGTTGATTTAAATGCCCACTTCGAGAAAAATGGAATGGTAAGATTCTGTCATTTATGAAGTTGACACTGATATTTTGTACTTTTTTGTTAGCACTTGAGTTTATGTATTTATGTATACACTGGTTTGCCTTGTTAACCAGATATTTTCTTATCATACTGTTTGGAGGGCTTGGGATTGTGTTGATTATTAAATTTGTTTTAAAAGAAATAGGAAGAATTTTGTTCAGCGACTCCTTAATAACTGTTTCATAACTTATCCCTGGTTTTACATAATTTGTTCCTCCAAAACAAACAAGAAAATCATTCTGATTAAGTTCTTTTGCAACCTCTTGTGCTCTTTCAGCAATATATGATATTGAGGCACCTGGATAGACATATCCCAAAACTTTGTAACCTTGTTTTTCTAGGTTCTGGAGCTTATTTGATATTTTTCTAGCATGGCTGTCACCCACGATTATTATTTTCCTTTCCTTTGTTGAGTTTTTATTAGTACTTATATCTACATTCAGTTTTGTTTTTTTAATACCTGTAAAAGATTTATTAACAACATTTAATGTAGCTTGTCTTGTTTTACGCACTGGAAGAGATGGGGAATGTAGTGACTCTGAAATGCTTGTATTTTTTGTTATAACATCATCAGTAGCTAGTAGTTCAAAACTATTACGTGTTATGACTTTAGGAATAGCTCCTAATTTTATGGGTAAAGACTTTCTGCAATTTTGTACTTGAAAGTATTCTAGCCCCGTGTGTTCCACTTTATTTTCGAGGATAATTATCTTCTCCTTAAGGCTCTGTATTGTAGTTTCCTTCCTTAAACAATCATTTAAAATGTTTTACCCGCCTAAAATGTTATTAAACTTAAATATATATAAATTTAAAAAAGTAAAAATTATATATTTACCTTAGTATATAAATCGTGTGACTTCGTATTTATATTCTGGCTATGCGTTTCGGAATCTATGTTCCATCATCGAAAAGTCAGATCGTCATGAATTACATTAAAAACACTTCACAAACACACATAATATTCAACAAAAATATGTTGCCGCGAGGAATCGGTGCGCACCGTTAGAAGGTTGACCAACTACTCCATATTTTTGTTGAATGTTATGTGTGTTTGTGAAGTGTTTTTAATGTAATTCATGATGACCTGATCTTCAGAGAAGCCCGATGATGGAACATGATTCCGAAACGCGTAGCCAGAATATAAATACAAAGTCACACGACGGATATATAAAGGTAAGTATATCATTTTTACTTTAATTTGTGATTTGGATATTGATAGTACAATGTTGAAATATAGAAATTTCTTTAAACAAAATTACAGTATTTGATAAAAGTTAGTATTAATTGCCAAAACTTAAAAAAATCTTGATGAATGTTGAATTGCCACTCCTTAGGTTAAATTGTCTGGGCGTAACAAAATGTGACTATAATGACACACTAAATAAATGTTAACATGTCGGGTATTAAATACAATACTGGTACATATAGGTATACAGAGCTTTATGAAATGGATTTTACAGTAGTACAGTAGTAGCCTACCAGGAAAAAAGTTTATGTTCATTCTGTTATTTTTTGTTTTATTTTACAATCCGTTCAAGTGTAATTTATAATTTCAACAAGAATATAACAACAACAACCTGAACATAAACTTGCTTCTTAATTACCATATCCCTGGTTTCCATATTTTTCCAATTTATAAAGCTATTTATAATATATGCACATAGGCCTAAACTGTATTTGATATATTCTATTATGTATGTCAACATTAAGTGTGTCAGTATAGTCCAAACATGTGCCAGGCACCTTGTGAGCACGGTCATTCACTTTTCCTGAATATGTGAACATTCCACATATTCTTAAGTAGGCCTACTGACGACAATGTTTTTGCACAATAGTGAAAAATCTTCAGCTTATCTATGTGATTTAAACATAACATTTGATTGTCTTCGACATGATATTTTAATAGCTAGCTAATATCGTTCAGTGGATTCCAAGTGGCAGAGTTAGTAATTTTTAAATCATACTTAGAGAACAGGAAACAGTTGGTCTGGGTAAAAGGGTGATCTTCACAGATTTTAAATATTATGAATGGTGTTTCTCAATAATTGTCTGTATTAGACCATACACCTTTTGTAATAATTATAGAACTCGGCCTTAGGCGACTACTTTTTGGCCTTACAAGGTTGAATGTTTAAATAGTATATTTAGTCAATATAGATATGAAGTCGGCCTACTTTTAAATACTAAATACATATGAATCAAGGCCTTAGAGGAAAGCACTGGAAGGATGTGGGCTAGCAAATGAACTATAAACAAATTAATTTTAGTACAGTCTAGACAATGAACAATTGAACATAATCTCTTTAACTTATTTTGTATACATATCCTATTACAAACTGACAACTTTTAATTATTACAATATTATTGAATCTGTTTTAAGCTGTAGGGTTACAGTACCATAAATAATCCCAGGTGAGACAGAATGTAGTTAGTAAACTATTGTTGCCAGTATAGTCCAGTAGACAGAGCAAAAAAAGTGGGGTCTGCTGGAAAAAATTCCGAAGTTAATAAAACTTTTACAGGTTGTTCGGGGGAACTGTGGGATGACTCTGTCAAGTTTTCCAACTCGAGGACCCTGTGCTAATTTTGGGGGGGGGGGCGAAAAACTTCCAACATTTCCGGACTTTTGTCG
>JAGFPH010000234.1:407175-423889 GCA_018207615.1 Philaenus spumarius | reverse complement strand
ACGAACGACAATTGTATGTGAGTTTGCACCACACATACACCCTAAAATTCCAAAGATCATTTCGTTCAAACCACTATTAAAATTTGGTAGGCCTAATGTAGGCCTATTGTACACAGCCTAACTGCTCAACAATATCTATCTATTCCGTCAATGAAATCCCTTTAAATATTACTAACCATGCGACGCTTTTAAACATACAGGTTATTAAACTGTCGTAGGCCTAACGTAGGCCTAATAGGCTTCGGTTGCTCTTAGGCGGTTTCACAACGCCCTCACCTGCCCACAAACTCAACTGAAGTGCAACTCTTAAACCCTTCAACCCTTTAGGCAATGAATCCGAAAACTAATTAGGCCTAATGTAGGCCTAATATACGCTACCTAACCGCTCAACCTATATATGTTCTGTTAATGAAACCACTTTAAATATTACTAATCAGGCGACGTTTTTATTCGTACTGGTTATTCAAATCTAGTAGGCCTAATGCAGGCCTAATATATGCAACGCTTCTATAAATACTCCGATAAGTAAACCCCGGATGCTATTCACCACCGCTGAAAATGCCTTAACTATAAGCTTTATTAATCTATTGCAAAAAGCGTTTAGCGTGGTTAAATACACCTTATAATGATAACCCTGCCGGTCACTACCCAAGCCTGTGCTTGAATCGGGGGTTTTACACTTACCTCTACTTACTATGATGAGCCAGTTTTCACCAGGCGAGCATTTACCGTTATTTAAAGCTGCCGATTTCCACCTAGCGAGCCTACTGTTACTACACGAGAGGTACTAGCTGGTTTTCACCAAGCAAGCAACTCTCTTCTCTGCCTTAGAGCTCCGTCTTATATAGCGGTCCGCTCCCACTCTCGGCGGACCGGCCTACATTGCCCCACCTAAGCACTGCCCTTCTCCGCGTTGCCCCCCTCCCTACCGAGGAGCAACGCAAGACTAAACCCAGGCGTGCGATAAGATTCCTGCTTCTGATGACATTTAATTTAAAACATCGACAAATTTTCCCCTTCTAATTTTGGGACGTTACAACCAAAACCAAAAAATAATTCTAAAATTGTGTATCTGTAAGATCTATTTATCATTTCCATTAAACTACCATTAATTAAGTTCATAGTAAAATAATGCAATAGTAAAATAATGGTATTACAGTTTTTTAGTTTCAAGTGGTAAATTATGCATTATAAAATCTCAAAAGAATCCTGAACAAAATTTGTAAACTAAAAGTGCTTTGAGAGACTGTCTATGAAACTCTTTTTGTTATAAAATGATATTAGTGATAAACAACTTGTACATTGGCCCTAGGATTTGAAACCTTATAAAAGCAGACAAAGAAGCCAGCCAATCATTGGTTTGATCCTATTTATAGGTTAACTTTATACACAACTGTGCTATTTTCCCACTAATATCATCATTTATGTATTTAAAAAGTACTGTATTCTCTAAAACTGGATAAACTATTTTGAATTAGAGGTATTGAAGATATCTATTTTATATAATATCTCTTGTTGTAAATTCAGATCAATAGTAGGCTATTTAAAAAAGTTCAAATTTATTATTAGATTCAATTTCATAAATCTGCCAGGCAAGTTTTATTGCTAGATTACAACCAATCTAATATTTGTTGTGCAATACTTAAGTAACAGGTTTACAGGTTTGTTGATTATTATCATTTAAGCTAATGGACAATTAGGGCTAGTAGCAAAAGTAAGTTTCTTCTTCAACTTTGATTCAGTATTACATATTTGAAACCTAATTTTATTTGTATAATTGAACTTTGTAAATTTAAGTTTTAAATAGTAAAAAGTTTTCTAAACAGGACTCGGAATCCTTAAACCAAATTTACAAATAGTTTAGAAAGATCTATACTGCAATAGCTGGAGGACCAGGGCGACCCCTTATTAATCCAAATACTTATGTAAAGGAAAGTGAAATATAGAATTTAAAAAGTGTTCTCTCACAAAGAAACACAAAAAATGACTGATTGTTTGAAAAAAGTATAACCTATAATTCAAAATACCTTAGTTTGAGTAAGTAGGGCTTGCTTTTACTCAATCTAGCTAGTATTTACATTTTAAACTATTGTTAGCTATACTTTAGTTACTTTCATGTTTACTATGCAAATACAGCTAGCACACTGTTTACTGCAAATTGGAGTTATTATCTGTGATGGCCAGCCATTCAACAATGCAGTTAATCTGGAATTTACTGCTCTTCATGAATAAATGAATGATCCACTGAATGTACAGACTCCTTTGTTGTATTTTACATCTAGCGTGGAACAACAGTGTCTTTGTACTATTACTAGGGAGCTGTTTGGGAATAAATTCTGCTCTCCAAACACATCACAATTCACATTTATAATTTAAATTCTTCTACATTGAATATGCCCACATAGAATCTGTATGCATTAAAAGTAAGTGTAGACCTAGTGTTGAAATATTACTTAAATGAGTCTATAAACATAAAATTAATGTTTTATTAAACACTCACAGCATCTGGGGTTTCTCTAACTCTCCTTGAAATGTGATTATAGCATTATTATTGTGTTATGGTTATAAAATGGACTCTATGCCTTCTGTTATGTTAACAGGATGCCTCTTACATACTTTGCTTGGATACTATTGGCAGTGGTGACAATTTGTACCTTCACGTGTCCAAACCACCAAAAGAAGGAAGCCCTGGAGCACAATTCTTGAAGGTAATTAACTTGTATGTTCAAAGGAAGATGAAACTGTTATAATTATCATTTAGTAAGTTTCATCATCAAAAATGTTAGGTGCATTCATGTTTCTCTGATTTTTCTTTGGTAATATTGGTCCAAGTATATGCTAGGAAATATTGATAAGTTTTTATGACTTTTAAATCTTCTCAATTTAGCCACATAGCAAAACAACAAACATTTAAATTAACAATATTAACCCACTAGTTATTGATATTAGATACTATGAACTAAAACTATTAGGTACTGATAGAAAAATATCCTGTCTGTCATCTATGACTTGCTAGAATTACAAAACCAGCTAGACTATTCTTAAAACATGCACTGGTCATATTAAGGATGATTAAATTTTCTGTATCTGATGCACAAATTGTTATTAAAGTATAAACATTAGATAGCAACCTAACAATTAAAATAAGATTACATTTCATTATAGAAAATAGTAAAATGAAGAATATGAGTTTGACTCAGAGACTAATATGACCAACTATAAAGGAGTTACGATTAAACAAAATTTGAGTTTAAAAAGTATTTGAAATAACATATACTATACATTTAAATTTGGTTATACCGTCAACAAAGGGACCGAACGAATGTTGTTGCTACATCCGAGTGACATTATAAAGATGTACCAACAAGAAATCGTATTTTTGTTACCTTGAGTGAAAGGACAAACAACTATGCAGTATTAATATGATTGGCAACATTATTCACGATCTTTATCCAAAAGAAAAACAGTATACTTGTTTTTCTTTTAATGTACAGTAGGGTCCCGCCGATAATTCTAGCTGAGGTCACCTACAATTATAAATTAGGTAACATTGGTTAATGTGTAAAGTTTTAATGAGTAAATACATCTAATGTTTATTATCAAACTGAATTAAAAAACACTAAAACTACAGTACGTATTAAAACATTAACTTACTGTATTAAAAAATGTGCAACAATTTTAAAATGTCAACATTACGGGGGGGGGGGGGGGCAACTGTCTGATCACAACAACTACATAAATGTCTCGCCAGGGTATATGATTGAGTCTCGCCGCGCTTTTCTACTGTCTGAACTCTTTCCCAGCAAAGTCATGGGTTTAGTTAACGCAGCACACAACTGATACTGCATGACTTGGGAATTGTTCCTTGTGAGAGGTGGGAGAGTTAGCAGTGTTGCTTGTAGTTTGTTTATTTCGCGTTTGATTTTGAAGAGGGAGAAAATATTCGGCCTGACATCAAAGGGAAGGGGGAATTCTAACATTTTTTTGAGTTCTGAGAAAACTGAATTCAAAGTTTATAACGTGAGGCGTTATAAAAATTAAAATAAGATGATGTGATTATACTTGTTAAAAAAATGAGGTCATCGAAAAATTTGAAATAAAAATAAAAAACAATTTTCACACTGATAAAAAACGATACATGTGGATTATTTCTTACCTACACTTTACTATTCTTAAATACGCTTAATACTTCTCTCACTTTTCAACTTCAATTATAAAAAATACTTATCTCATTTCTCAACCTCCTCTACAAAAATACTCACTATTGAAACCACCTTAGCTTCAACTTATAAATGAACACTTTACCTCAAAAACCTCCTTTACTTTAACTCTTAAAAAACTCAATATTCCACATATAAGGTACATCTATGCTTTTCTACTTTTAATTGTGCATATCATAATTTATATAAAACCTTTATTACCAATTTAATTTCTCGGGTTATGAATTCTTGACTGCGAAAGTACACGCTAGATGGACATCAAGCAGTTCGATGAATACCTAGGATTTATCTGATATTGATAGATACTTGCGTTGTACTTGATGTTCTGCGTAGCACCGTAGGCCTAGTAACACAGTCACATAGTCGAGAACAGACAAGTCTTATTAACTCGACGATTATTCAACAAATTTTGACGCTGAAGCGTACACCACAACTATATCACTCCAAGTTTACTTTGATCTACCATTCAACACTCTCCTGCACGAAAAAACCATATTTAGGTGAACGTTACTGTTACACCACACACCAGCTAGACTTATCAAAACGCCATCTTGTCTTCTTCCTCTTTAGCTCACAGTACAAGGCCTCCAAGATCAACGTAACGCTCCACTATGTACTAGATCTAATTTAGATTTATGTTAATTCTGTGTTAATATAGACGGTTATATGTTATAGGTTTTTTATGTAATATGGTTTTCTTCAACTTTATAACTTTAATTATTGTTCCTTTTATACGCACCACTGTTTTTGTTTTATGATGAACTTTTCTTTACACAAACATATAGTACACTTCTATTCATTAATGTTTTTCTTTTTGTTTATTTAATATGTAAGTCTGCTCTTTCAATTCTTTATATTATAGTCTGCTTATTTTTAATTTTACGTTTATTTAAGTCATTGAGTTTTAATTATTTTGCGTCTCAAATTGATTTATACATGTATGTACGATTTATTAAATGTTGATTACTGAATCTTTGCGTCTCTTTAGCTGCTAGACCATTATTCTTTGTTTTAGACGTTATGGGAATTTACTTGCATTTTTTATATATTCCTGTTACATGGACTGGATATGTCACAAGTTTGGCATTGATATTTTGTAGATTTATGAAGTTACAACATAGTGGTTAAAATATTTATTGACGCAAAAACAGGGGTTTATAATAACGTAAGAGATAACGATTTAGCTGGACCTAAAAACAAAATGACGCTATGCCCTAGTTGACCCATTAGCTGAAGCCGTTAAATTGTTCAACTGTATATAATTCATGTTTATACTACACCACAATATCGTGGTAAATTTAAAAAAAGAAAAATTGTTGAAGGACATACTTTATTCATTTTAAGTAAGTTAATTATAATTGTGAGATCATCTATAAATAATATAACCATCAACCTAAATTATGTTCATTTTATTTTATTTCCATATATGAACATAAATGACTATAAAATAAGAAAAATAATTGCAGCTATACCATTAGCAAGTAAGAAAATAATATCCTGTAAACTAAGAATTAGGGATGTGTCGATACCAGATTTTTCGATTCTCGATACCGATACCGATACCGATACTTTGAAAAATCGATTCTCAATTCCCGATACCGATACCTAAAAAAAAAAAAAACAGCGAAAAAAAAAATAAAATAAAATGACGAATGTCCGCAAAGAATACGACGTCCGAATATTATTAGCGCTAATTTTAAAAAACGCCTGCGTTAAAAATAATTTAAGTACCACAGTAAATGCCCGCAAAAAATCGATGCCCGAATATAATTAGTACCAATTTTATGAACTACCATTGGTGAAATGTTATTAAAAATAAAATGACGAATGTCCGCAAAATAATACGACGTCCGAATATTATTAGCTCTAATTTTATAAAACGCGGCATTCAAACGCAATTTAATATACAACAGCGTATGTCCACGAAAAAACAATCAATTAACCTAGTCCAATGAAAAACACGTGAGAGTTTCAGTAACGAAATGGCAGAATGCGTTGCAATTTAAAATAAAACAAGTTTTTTATTTTTCGGAATAATTTTGTTTACGGCTGACTAGGATTGCGTTACTCGGAATATCATATGATTTGTTTCTGAACGTTCAATTCGGATAAGTTCAGAAATAATCGGAACTTCAATCATCGAAAATTTGATTCGACGGCGTCCATTTAGTCCCGCCGAAGTCTGAACAACTTGTTAGAACAAAGTACTGTAATATCAAGTTAATAACGCTGTGTGTAAATACTTACAGTATTCAGTTTTAGTGCAGTGTTTTATTCGTTTTTTTTTTTATTAAATTTAAATATTGCGTCGATTTGTTCGGGTAGTTAAATTGTGCAGGCCTACTCACTTACGAAGGGCTGCCAAGCGCTCGGCTGACTCAACAGCCGCCGCTGTTCCGTTGAGCGCCCAATCTCCCTGAAATCTACAACTCGGCTGATTATGCGAGTAAAAACCTTTAAATTCGGAATTACGTGCACGACGTGCAGTACTGTAATGTACTTATTTATGTACATTTCCGCTTTCGGATAATCAACACTATACTGAATTAACATATTAATTTGATTAAGTTTAGTTAGTTGAAGATATGTGGAAACTTAACCGGAGTAGGCTAGTCTTTTCAGCAATGACATCGAAGTGTGGCAATATTTTATAATAGACATTGAAAGTGATGGACTTTTGTCTGTAATTTAACTTAGGTGAATGCTGAATACTTGTATTTAATTATGTGTACATAAAATACTTAATCATTTCAGTATTCAAATTAAATCTTATACTTTATTTTTAAATTCTTGTTAAATTCCTTGAATAATAAATAGAACCGATTTGACTCTAGAACCGGGAACCAAAAAAAAAAAATGGAACCGACCCATCTCTAAATAAAAAGTAAAACAAAGGAATTCCGTCCGGACTCCCATAAAAATCATAAATCACGGGTAACGTAAGTCCCAACAAGTTTTACCCGACTTCAAACAAATAAAATTATTACTTTAAAGTTTAAATACTTTTGTTACCGATCTATAAAATGTGTTATTTTTCTTCACAATAGTCACCCTAATTCTATAGACACGATAACAAACGAATCCATAAGTGTTTGACCTTGAGCCTTCTCTAGACTTCTTGTGTACAAATAACAGCCTACGCATGAATAAAAATAAAACAAGAAGCGTTTACTTATGAAAGGAAACAATTGCCTAAAACATTTTACTGGGGAAAATGTCCACTTACATAAAATTAATAATGTTTTACATTTTCCCTACTGATATTTATTGTAAAATGCTGAATTGAGTTAAAATACAGAGAATGCTATTGCAAATACCGGAGATTACATTCACGGAGTCTTTACGAGAACGGGCAGTTCTGACAACTGAGTATCTCGTGGTATCGGTAATCGGTATCGAGTTTCGGCTATCGATTCTCGATACCGATACCAAAGCTAAAGTATCGGTGGTATCGAGAATCGGTATCGAGAATCGACCCATCCCTACTAAGAATAAAGAAAGAAAAAAGGCAAGAATGAGGCTGCTTCCTGGTATTCAATATTAATGATCAGAGCTCGAAAGAAGTTGTTTATAGCTGGTGCAGCAGATTGTAAATAGACAACTATTTGGTTAGTTAAAGGGTGATGAAAATTCTCAATTACAGTATGACCCGTAAAAGAGAAAAAAATAAATACAATATTAGTTTTTATTGTGTATTTAAGAAATAATAAGGTAAATATATTGATCCTAAATCATGAAGTTATACTATCTCCTCCTAAATTATTTTATTTTGCTTCTATAAGACTAATAAAGACAAATTAGTCTTTTAGAAATTTTATATTAAGAATCACCGATATATCTAATGTTCTAGTATGCATGAAAATAATAATGTCAGATGTTTTGTTCAGGGCTTCAATTTTTTATTGCAAGTGTAATAAAAATATTGTTTGCCCTGATTATTACAACTATAAGTAAATTATATTTTCAGGAATTAAAAACTGTAGATAGAGACGTTCAAGTGGAACCTGTACATAAAAAAATCAACTTGGCCGAAGAACTACTTGCATGGGAACATGAACGTTACAGCATCCGAAAGTTGCCTGCATTTACACTCTCTGCCTTAAAGGTTAGCACTTTTATTAACCCACTACGACCAATATTGCAACCAAAATATAGAGTTATTTTAATTAATGCACATATACAATTTTAAAGTATTAATTTAAAATATAAGATACGTAATATTAAAAGTTAGTCTAATACGTTCACCAATTTTGAAGTAGTCAGATCATTTTTCAGACCACAGTTGCAATTTCAGTATTATTTTTCTGCGTGACAAAATTGTGCATTTACTGTTTAACATCTGTCTATTATGTATTTTGCCAATACTTGTCTAAATTTTACTTAAGTGATTTCTAGAAAAAGTAAAATAAATAATAATTAAGATAATATATTTTAAGAATGGTATGTAATTAAAAGTAAAATTGAAATAATAATAAAATTATTAATTTCATAAAGAGACAAAGACAACTTAAATTCATATTTCTTGAATATATGTACATTAATGAAAGTTAAGTAGAATAATATAAATTAATGAAAAGACTGTTTTAAATACTTATAATGAAGTAACTTAATGGAAGAATTAGGTAAATGTGTATTAAAGAAATTTGAAAATAACAAATTTGTACGTCAAAAAATATGTTAATTTACCAAAGGTCAAAAATTATTATGTGACAAAAAGTCATCAAAGATTTAAAAAAAAAAGAAAATTTTCTCAATAGAATATTCTAGAGAGATGCAAGAGTTGGTAGGAAAACAGACAAAGGACAGTCTCTATCAGGTTCCTTTTGTGGACAGACGTGTGTTACAATGGCATATAAGTTATCACTGTTATTGACGAGTTAAAGGTGACAAAATTGTCGTAAAAGATGGCGTGAAACTTCATTGTGACTAAATACATTTATCAAAATTGAAACATTCTCTAATGGTAATTTGTCAATAATTTTTACTTCCTTTCTGATCAAAATATTAGATGCGTAATCTATTTTCTACATGAAATCGAAAAAAGAACAAACACAAAATATAATAACAAAATGTGTGTAGTTTAATTATTTGAAATTGAGTTTAACGTAAAATGTTTAATTTTTGCTTTTAGGAGAAATGATAAATTTTATTGACTAAAATTGTTATAGTCTCAAGTTAACCATGACAAATTGGGTTAAGGGCGAGTTTGGCTCGCAAGCCCGGCTCGGCTCGCGCCTGAACTAGCCAGATTTGCCCGTGGATGGCCAATTTTAAGCCGAACTGAGCCGAGCCTAGCTAGGCTCGCTACCGTCTTCTGTCCGGCTCGGCTCGTGGGTTGACTCGGCCGTCATGCATTTACATATGACAATTATTACATTTAACTACATGTTTGAGGAACAAATAACTTCTATTACTAAAATAATATGTCATACAAACTAATGTACAAGACTCTTAATCGTCTACATATTTCTTCATTATTTTAATCAATGGAATTCAGTCGTCCAATGAGATCGGTCGTTCTCTCTGAGGGATGTGTCGTTATACCTGCTTGTATAACGAGGAGAGGCCTGCTTGTATGTGGCATCCATATTTAAATCTTTATTTCTATCATTTATTCCATTATATTTAATTATCTGTACTTTCTTGGACTTTTCTAAGATGAGATATTAGATGTAAAATTTTACGTTCATTCTATACGCCATGTTAGTTTTTGCCATCTCGCTTTTGTTTTCTTATAATATCTAAAAGTCTGTATAAATTATTTCGGACTTAGCCGAATTTTTACTCGTTTTCTAAACTGAGATATTTATTTCTGAAGATGGTCTTGGGTTCTGATTCTAATTTATTTGGATAGCTGGAATAATTTGGGTTAATTTTAATGTGGGTTGTGTATGTCTAGGATTTTTGGAAGTAAATTTAGTTGGTTCTGTTTTGTTAGACTATCGGAATCTTTCTGATGGTTATTTTGTTTTTATCGATGTTTATTAAAATTGCCGCTAGGTGTCACAAGGTCATTCTTTTGATTCATGAAAGGTATGGAATTTCTTTATTTTGAATAAATAAGAGATAACTTCATTTCGAGTTGTTTAAAAAATAGTAAAATTGTGTGTTGTGAGCTCAAGGATACGGACTAAACTCTTTTGTGCAAGAATGTTCCACAACGCAGAATTAATTGGATGACGCTGTAAAATTGTGGAGCCTGCCTGGAAGTGTTGACACATCACAAATTTATTACATCTGAATAAATTTTTTATAATTAATCTATGTAAATAGTTTTACAATTTTCTGAAACTATGGATTTTATTTATATTAATTTTGTAAAAGACATAAGAAAATTGGTTTCCACAAAATAGTTTTTTTTTACTTACTAATAAGTAATAACTGATTTTACTGTTAAATCCTGATAATAGTTTTAATTTTCACACGCTAGTATTTTATTCACTGCACATTTTTTGAGTCTAACTTTGTAGGAAAGTGTTAAAACTTAGTGTAAGTTTAAAGTTATAAAACTAATGTTTTTCCCATTAAAAATAATAAGAGTTTTTATATATCTAAAATTAAAGTTGGCCTTCATTTGGGAATAATCAATTATGTAAAAGCGATTTTGTATGTTAAAGAGTCACCGAGAACCAGCACGTGGCAGTATTTTTGATCTGCACAACAGTTTAGACATGTCAGTCTTAAAAAGGAACACAAAAATAATTGCCCAGGCATTGGCAAGACATATATTTAATTTAACTTCAGATTCACTTCCATTTTCTTCGCAATTAGTAAGTAACCAAATTGCAGTATCATTATAAATAGTTAATTAACATTTGTTTTAGTAAATAATTGATTTTATCAACATTTAAAGCAAAAGATAATATTTACCAAATTGGATAAAGAGACAGCCTGGCCTGTTCTTTGACATCTATGATTGCAAGTTTAATTTTTGAGTTATCTTGAATAAAGCCTGTAAAATCTTTATTTATCTTAACACATTAAGGCCTGAACATGTAACTTTACTTCTGTGCAGTCGGTTAATTTTTATGTTTTGAAAAATGCCTGTGATTGTATATTTCATGTAAAGTTATTTATATTTACATTTTATAAAATTTTGGAAAGCATTGAATTTGTGGTATACAGTAGCAGGGCAGATTTAGAAGTCAAAGCGCCCTGGGCACTCCATGACGAAGCGCCTCCCACCACCCATTGACCTCAACTTTAGTTCTTGACGTGCCAGTTTTAGTTCGGGAGGGATTTCTTCTTACCTCTTCTTCGGAGAGTCTTTCCATTATCCACCACCTATGGACCCGCTCGTAGCTTCAAAAGTGTTCTTTGTAGATGGATAAGATTCGACTGGTTCAGGTTCAGGTGCAGACGCAACACTAAAAAACTGCTTATCCTAGGAACCTGTTTCTGTGTTTTCTTCATTAAGCTGCTTCTTAGCAGTCCGCTTGCGAAACTGATAACCATTGGTTTTTTTTATTATTACTCACAATTACAATCAGTACAGTAACAAGGACAATAGAGGTGGGTGTTATTTAACGTAACAAGAAAAATAATACTATTAATGCGTTGCAGACTATTATCACGTTAATACGTTACGTAGGACACCCTATTATTTTTGTAACGTCAAGCGATAACGCAGGGAAGGAGACTGAGGAACATTCCAGAGAGGTGTTAATTCCAGTCTTGCATCAAGTAATCATATCTTCAACGTTACATTACAAAATAATACCTTGACAAAAATAACACCTTGACAAAAATAATACCTTGATAAAAATATACCCTTTGAGAAAACGGCCAGCAGATTACTTTCTTCGCTTGCGTTAATACGTTACAATATTACAAGTTCCATCAACTTACACACAGGCTACACATTATTAAACCCGAATAAACAGGATGTTTGGAGTGAGATTCCAGGAAATATTTCTTGCCCTTCCCGATGTCTGTATTCATTTAATAAAAGAATCCATAACACATAGTAGCTTATATGCAGAAATGCAAATTGACATAATAATTAATTACTGCTGACATAAAATATTTAAAAAATAAAACTGCTTTATGTATCCTTTCCTAGGCCTTAGGGAATAGTTGAATTTAAACAATTATTATTGACACTGCAATTTAATTTAGTCTAAAACTTTAACGTAAAATTATGTTTTATCAAATTTTTGTCATCAATAATTATTACTCTAGGTTTAAATTTGATTTCTCATAATTTGTATATTATATATTTATTTAAATTTAATTATTTTGACAATTTAATTGCATTTTGTTAATAAAGATTTTCTTTGAAACATTTAACTTAAAGCAGCAGAGAGCAGAAGAAATTACTTGAGAATCTTGGTAACTTTTTAACATAAAGTAATCTCCCCACACCCCCTTACATTAAATGAGTAATATATTTTTAATGTTTATTTTAATTTGAAGCTGAGTATTTAAAATTTGATGTTTTTAAATTTTGAGTTATCAATAATTGCTCTAAGTTTAAATCTTATTATTACTTTTATATTATATATTTATTTAGTTACAGGTATCTAATCATTCTGAAAATGTTTGTTTTAATGTATTTTGTTAATAACGGTGTTTCTTGGAATATTCAAGTAACGCTGCAGACAATATTACTTGAGAATATCGGTAACATTTCATTAACTAATTTCGTCTGCAACGAAATACTAAATTAATAAATAATACACCTTGCTAAAACTGTCTACTAGTAACTTGCCCGCAACGCAACATCATATTACCAAATTAATAGTTCAGTAATTTCGTCTGTAACATTATATCAAATAATACCTCGGCAGTTTCCCACCACTTATTAATACGTTATTTCAACCTATTACCAAGACGCCGTGGAACGTTGCAGACTATTACCACAATGTAACGGTAATTCCCATCTCTAAAGGACAACAATAACACCAGTGATCAGTTTAAATGAGCACTATCGAGGGTAACTTCGTAATTTATCGTCGCACACACAGGTTAAATGACAGTGATAGCATTGACTTGAATAGTAAAAAACAAAGCATAAGGATCAAGTGGTAAAATGAAGGTAAATTGAAGAGGATGGTGTGGACGTAAGGCAAAGGGCGCACGTGACCACAGTCACATCGTCATATCACAGCCTACATTCATTCCTGATGAATCTTAAGCCATCGCTCCGAGATGGGTAGCGGCTACTATTGCCTCTACTCATGCACGACCTTTATAAATCTCCTTTGCTTTAATTAAAATAAATATATAATTTAGTGAGTACGAGGGATCGTATCTCAAAATATTACTGTATAGTACTTGCATACTTAATTTTCATTTCCTTTTGTTTTATTTTCCTAAAATTTTGCTCCCTTAGGCATGTGCCAAGTGTGCCCATTTAGTAAATCAGCTATGTACAGTAGAACCTCGTTAAATCGGGCTAAGAAAATTCTTGTTTAACCAGAGAATGTGGAAAAAACAATAAGTGCATCGTTTAGTGTTTCTAATTTAGCATTGTTGGCTTTTCACTTGTTATATAAACTTTGAAATCATTTTGAAATAAAAGTTCTGAATATTATTCCCATTTTTATTCCAATCAGAAGCGGTCGAAGTTCCTACTCCAAACTCGGCAGCAATCTTCTTCAATGGTTCACCTTAATCTATTCTATACTTCCATTTTTCCTTTCTATTTTCACAATACTTTTATGCTTCGTAGCCATTGCAATAATCGCGGTTATAACAAAGCAGATGAAGCAAAAGTGTAGCACTACTGAACTGAATGGGGTAAGTGCAGTAGTGTTATCTGTGACTGAAGATGACTCATCGTCTTGTAAAGCAGATAGCACAGTCCCACTGTCTAGAGACTGTTGATGTTTACAAATATAATGCGTATTGTATTTTGCGTTTTCAAAATCAGCATTTTGTTTTTTGAAACCTGGCACAGGTTATGGAGTAATGCGGGCTAAAGAGGCCAGACGTAGTAGGGTTCTACTGAATATAAATTATTATATTTTTTGTACATTCTAGTTTTCAGATCTATAAACATTCACATAAAATTAATTTACAAAAAAAATATGCACGCACACTCTACAACATAATTGGTAATTTTTTACTACTAATAATTTCAAAGCAACACACTTGTACACTAAAACAAACTTGTACTGAAAACTAACAGAAGTTAGAGCTGATGTAGTTTCAATTTATTGTTATTAATTATAAAAAATGCTCATATGTTGCATCAGGGGCAGCTCAAAAGTAAAATGTCACCCATGCAAGATGGTCATTAGACGCCCCCCTCCACACTGGGACCCCCCTCGCCCAGTTATATATTGATTGCTTACAGATGGCTAGCTAGCCGAAAGGTATGTAATTACTCCAGGAAATAGATATCAGCCAATTTTGGAAGTTATACTTCTTTAGGCGCGTTATGGAAAAGTTATGAGAGTGAATTTTTACAATTCGAGCACACGATGCAACGAAAAATTCACAGGGTGCGCGCACACAGAATGCTTGCAAAATACACTAGCAGGAAGAATACAAAGCGAATGATGACATTAATTGGTGTAATATTTCTGATACGACTCCATTTTCGGACAAATATATAAATTTTAACCATCACCCGACCTCAAGTCATATACCTTCTTCTTTACAGTCATATATCTTTTTTATTATCGACAAAAATCCCATAGGGACCCATATTTTGATTGCAATCCAAGGATATTAGCTTCTAAAGATCACCAAAACTCTCACTACGAAAAACTCACGACCATGCTTCAGATTTCGTACAAATATTCATTTACGCGACTACAAATGTAATTTGAGCAACATCACTGGATTCGTGACAAAATTCTCTGAACAATGTACACCTGGGAATTTTCAAGAAAATTTGTAATAAATTGGCATGGTCGATTGAAATCTACCTATTTTATTAAGGCTCTTTTTTACCTTGAAGAAAACTCCCGAGTGTACAGTATGATTTTAATAAAAAGGTCTGACTGAAGCCGCAAAATCGATGAAACATGCATTCGTAATAACGTGTTTCGGATTCTATTTATAAATTAATAATCTGGGAAATTACTTTAAGTTATAAAGAAGGCTTTATATTTTTTACGTGTTAGCTTAAAATATGGAAACTATTGCTTAAAACTCCCAAAAAAATGGACTAAAAATAATCAATTTTTACTCAGTTAAACTGTTGATTAAAAGGAGTTGCTGTCGATTTCTTTCAATTATGAGATATAAAACAAAAGCACATAGCCTTTAAGAACAATTTAAGATGTTTCACAACTTTTTAGGTTGAAAAACGGCGTCCGAAACACGTTAGTACGAAGTGCATTTTTTTGCTGTTTTACACAAGGTATAGAAGACCCTTAATGCTATAAAATTAATGAAAGATACATCACCAGGTTAACTGTATCATTTTTGTTTGAGTTAATATTTATTCTGCACATGCTGCGAGACATTTTAATGTAATCCTTAATTTTGTATGGATTTTTTGGTAAAATAATATTTTTCATCCGTATCGGATCGCATTTAAAAAATGTTTTGTATAAACTATTTTTGCACTCCCTAACATCGGAGCCCTGTGCAGGAGCACGGGCCTTAAGCTGCCTCTGGGTTTCAGCATTCTTTGGAATACAGTTAAAGTATAAATCCGATAAAAACTAGTTAACAAGAATTAAATAGTATGCCCTGATGCCTTCACTTGGTGACTCTCAGGCTCAGACTTCAATGTGTAGTTTTATTTTATAAAGTTGTTCACAAAATAATAGATTATAACATTGTGTAAATGTTTCAGGATGTAGAGGAAGAGTCTTTAAAAACATGGATGAATTTCCTAGTTGCTCAACCTCGAGCAGCTCAACTTCTTAGTGAAAAAAATAATGGTTTTGTGATAAGTCTGAGTGATGTTTTGAGCAGGTGAGCTTTTTGAGTACTTGTAACACATATTTGTGAAATTACCAAGATAAACCTATGTGACCTAGGTTTATGAATATTCTACAAAATAATTTTTGTTTGTGTTTTATAAACTGTTGTTTTTTTCTTCAAATGTACAGTAAAACCTCTCTAATCCGAACCTCTCATATCCGAAACCTCCGATATCCGGCGTAAAAAATAATAAATATATCTATCAAAAATGAATATTTTCGACTAAATACTGCAGTAGCGAATGATGTTTTTGAGTTGGGCTGTAAAAAGTAAAACAAAGGAATTCCGTCGGGACTCCCATAAAAATCATAAATCACGGGTAACGTAAGTCCCAACAAGTTTTACCCGATTTCAAACAAATAAAATTATTACTTTAAAGTTTAAATACTTTTGTTACCGATCTATAAAATAAGTTATTTTTCTTCACAGTAGACACCCTAATTCTATAGACACGATAATAAACGAATCAATAAGTGTTTGACCTTGAGCCTACTCTAGACTTCTTGTGTACAAATAACAGCCTACGCATGAATAAAAATAAAACAAGAAGCGTTTACTTAAGAAAGGAAACAATTGCCTAAAACATTTTACTGGGGAAAATGTCTACT
>JAGFPH010000234.1:388813-402175 GCA_018207615.1 Philaenus spumarius | reverse complement strand
AGTGTTTCTATTACAATTCTAGTACAATCTAAGGAGTTGAAATGGGGTTGCTACCCCGTACAATAAATATAAATTGAACTACCTTCCTAAAAGCTATAAAACTCAAATTGTGCAATATTATTCTTAAGTTATCTGAAAAACCATGGTTACTAAGTAAGGGATAAAATGGGATAACTACCCTTAAAATTAAAAAATCATTTATGCACTTTCTGTATACTCAAAAACTACTCAACTAATTTCTCTAAAAATTTTCTAATTTACTCAAATTAGTACCAGAATTGTTTAGAGAATATGGTCACTACAATCAAAGAGATTAAAATGGGGTTGCTAACCCTATTCAATAAAAATAAATTGCACTAACTTCCTTCAAGTTATAAAGCTAAATTTGTGTAATATTATCTAATATTGTGTAATTATTATATAGTGATATAAAAACCATTTGCAGTTCGATTACTTACGTCAAGGTAATAAAATTGTATAACTAATAACTACCCTTAAAATTTAATAATAATTAAAATAGGATAGCTACCCATATAAAATAAATTACATTAACATTAAACATCCATATGTTTAAAATGTGCTCTACCACCTGCCCTGACCATAAAAATTGTATTTTAGCCACAAGTCATTTCAAAATTAATTTTTCAATTCAATTACAGAATCATGTTTGTTAATTTAATCTAAGTTTATACTTATATACTAAAATCAAGCAATAACGAAGCATTGCCTGGTCCACTAGTATTTTTATAAATTTTAATTTATTCGTTATATTTACTTTAAGTCTTTTATTAATTGCACATTAGGATTGTCTAGTAAATGCCCAAATAAATGTTTATAAAGAAGCAGACTTAAACAAGTTATTAATATTAATTTAAATTTGTTAGTTTTTGTTTATATGACCTAGTCTTAAAAACTGAGTAAAATATATATATTAATTTCTTAGTAACTTTTATGTAAATTTTTAGATGTAATAACTGAGTATTATTTATTTTTAGGTATGTAAAGGATGTCAAGGTCACATATCAGTCTGCTGATAAACGAGACCCAGAATTTGTGTTTTATGACTTAACCAAGTCAATGGTCAATGTATATAGGTAATTAAAATTTCATTAAAATTTGTACTTGTCAGGCGATTTTAGTAAACACATAGAGATAGCACTGCATTGAGTAATGTATGTGGTTTCAGAAATAAATAATAATTAAGTGAAATATTGAAAAGAATAAGTAAAAATTAAATAAACTTGAAATAATAAAATAAAACATTTATTCACATTAACCCTTTCCACTCGAGTGTCGGGGCAGCCCCGCACCCTACTAATCCGCACGAACTCCTATGTCGGGCGAGCCACGAACTCTCTATGACAACGTTCTTTGATTGCATTTGAATGGACATAGTTACTTTGATGACCGCTATTATTAAAGTTTGAGATGTGCTGCTATCTGTGGACTTTTTTTAGAACCATTTGAGTTCAGTTTCTGTTGTAAATAAATCTTAGAAAATGTAATGTTTGCCGTCTTTGGCCGCTCTGTAAACAGCTGTCGGCTCTCGCCGTTGTTTGGTTCCTACTTACACGCAGTGTTTTAGAGCTTACGCATTCCTTAGTTTTGTTGTACTAGGTTATCGTGTGTAATTTCACAGTTTATTTTTAAATATTGTTCTTTTTACAATAATGATTGTTGTGAAATAAAATGAACGAAGACGATGGCAGTTACAAAATGGCGGGAGTGGCGACGGAACTTAAGTTTTGAACCTGAATGCTTCTAATATTACCAATAAGTTTTGAAAAACTTAAATAATGCTGTTGCTAAACAATAAAATAAATGTTTGAGGCAATTTTTTACAAGTTGGTGTCCTATCAAATTTTTTTCATAAAAACTAATTTTTTACGAAAAACTTGTTTTTCAATTATGAAACCGAATACTGTAGATTTGTGTATTCATGGCAGACTAAAATTGAATTCCAAATATTCAGTGACCAAAAAGTATTTTAAATGGAGAAATAATTTCATATTCCATAATGTTGTGATACTTAAAAAAACACACATTGAGAGTTTTCAAAAATGTCCTTCTTTCCAAGATATTCATTATTAAGAAATATATACAAATTTAAGTAATTTATAGGCTTGTGAATAACTTAGAGTTTATAATATCACTCAGAAGGAAGCTTTGAACACTATTTTAGTAAAAAGTCTTATTAGTAAAAAAAAGCTTAAAGTGTGTCTAAAATAGAAATTTCATAAAACAATTATCTAATTGTAGCTCTTTGTAGTAAAAATTAACAATAATATTTATATTGTTTACTAATTTATTTTTATGTTTATGTTATGTTGTTAGTTTGTATAGAATTCATTCTAAAAATAGGTGTAACAGAAATAAAAGCCTGCCGATTTATTTTATGCTGTCATAACAGTAAACTGAATTGTACAACATTAGACGAAGTTGTGTTGTAGTTTTCGCAAAGGAGCTTGATTTGCCCTCCCTTTAATAATTGGTAATTTACTAACGTGATTCTAAATCGAATTAATGACTCTGAAATTAAATTTCACAAAGTTTTAATAACTATTACAATTTGTCGACAAAGGATAAACTTTAAACAATAGATAAAATATATATGTTTTAAACCTTTTTCTGCAATGTACATTTTTAGAGTAATATCGCCATAGTTGCATTTTAGACATTTTTAAAAAATTTGGATTTTTTGGTATCTATATATTTGAATTTTAGTACGCGTTGTCAAAATCTATATACGCTGTTTGTTGCAACTAGAAGCTAAGATAAAAATGATGTTCCAAACTTTGCCCCAACAAAATTAAAATGTTGGCTGAGTGAAAATTTACCTGCAGCATTTGTTATTTTCTTTTAAATAATGGTTAATTTTAATTTTGCTAAACAGCCGTTTCATTGTGTTTCAGTGTAAAACCAGCAGTGTTTGATCTCTTTTTGACATTTGCTATAGTCGTCTATCTAGGAGCAATCTATATCTTTATACAGGTTGGTTTAGTTATTATCTCCTTTTTCCTTTTTAAAATTTGTTTATTTAAATTGTTGTGAACCATAGATTAAGTGCATTAATTTTAACAATTGTTGAATGTTTTGTTTGGCAATTATATTTTTATGAATACTAGTGTTTTACAATGCGAGTGTTTAATACGAGCAATATCTGTTTGTTTGTACTTATGTTTGTTTGTACGTACGAGCAATCTCGAGATCCAGCGGAAGGATTTTGCTGAAAGTTTTGGATTAGAGGCTTTTGGGTCTAAAAAATCGATTGGTGAAAACCACTACCTCAGGAAAACTCGTATTTTTCTAAACAGCTCATTTGAAAATTTAAAATTTTTAACATTGGGCTTATGGAGTTTAAAATCATTACATATGTTTATTGATTATAATAATAACAGTAATCAGCTGTTTCCTATAATATTTCCATTATCAGTTGATTTCAACACCAAACATAACTAAAACATTATTTGTGTGCTGTTATTAACCGTTCTAAAACTCTTTTCACCAGTTTCTGCATTCTTTATACTTCTATAAAGGTAATATAAAATTATTATTTTAATCGCACATTTTCTTTTGTATTTAAATTTAATTGGCAATGTTGATTAGTATGAAAAAGGAGACACTTCTTCTTCTTGGCGGAAATCAGCTGTCAAGAGTATGTATTACCTAACACCAGGCCATGTGCATTTTCTATCTTTCCTGCTAACACTTTCAGTCATTGTCTCAGTTTGCTGTAAGTTAAGTTGGTTATGCGATGGTTTACCAGTGTTTTTCTTTAGTACATTGAGAGTGAGTCGATCACCATTAAGTGAAAACACCATTAAACTTCTCGTTCATTTTATTAGTGACTGTGAATTAAATGAAATTCCAATTTTTCCTTCAGAATTGAGTTCATAATAATATCAAATTTTTAATAATTTAGAATGCCTCTTTTATAATGTATTATTAGTAGCATTAGCCTACAGTTAAAAGAGGAGTGGTTCTTAATTTTTATCTTTTTGTCCCGGCGAGCTATAAATTAAAATAAAGAAGACCTGAAATAATAATTACAAGACAATAAATATTTATTAAATTAATAAAACTAAAATTCACAAATTATTAACAGGGTAGTAATTACAACTAACATTGAATTTATTTTCTGAATTCAGATTTTTTTTTAAATAGTAGTGACTTAAGTAATATGTTTTTTGAAGAAGTTTATTTTTTTGCCGTTTCTATTTTTACACTACTGGTTTTGACTGGTTTACACTGCACATTGCCATAACACAGCGAGTTTGAGCTTTATTGAACAACATGACATTCAGTGAAAAAGCATTAACAACATTGTGTCGATGATTAGCAAAGCATTGAAATTACTGCATTGTATAGTATTTAATAATGATAAAAAACTATGCATTTTATTTCCGGAACTCTTTTTGACGAAACCATATGTGACTAATATAAGACAGTACAGTAATTTTGCCTATATATGCGGATTTCACTTTGCACTGTCACTTAAACGCATGTATCTATCGCACTTCCAAACTTTTTTGGTTCGGTTAACTCCACCTCGGTTAACCCGGAACTCTGTTAGTCGGGGCTCGGATAACCGCAGCTCTACTTTATTTGTCATTATAACTCTTTTATGGGTGGAGTTGACTCGTCTTATCAAATGGTATACTGCTATTTAGAAGAACACCGTGCTTATTGGAGGAAGAAGACGTTTCATATGTTTTTAAAGAATGGTTGTAAACCTATGTATTTTGTATAAGGACAATACAGACAACCCCTTATCAAGAGTAAAGTTTACAGTTAGATTGGTTGATAAACTTGCTGCTGAGTTGCTTTTTGATCAAGTGCCAGTTCAAATCCTTCGAGCGGCCATCGGCAATAAACCTTTTAAAATTGTACCAGGCAGAAAAGAATGAAATTGTTCCAAGGTAAAATAAAAAACCAGGAATGATTGTAAAAAGTGTGACAAAGGTGTGCACCCTTTGTGCTTCTCTAAACAAATTTGCTAAAATGTGCCCTGAAGTACATTTTAGTCGCTTTTAAATTGTGTTTTAGTTGTCTTACATTTTAATTTTAATTTGAAACTACAAATTCTAAAATTAGTGTGTAATAACTTTAACCTATATAATCATAATTAATAGGTAATTTTGTTATCCGACTCAATTTTTCATTGAGTGTTCTAATTTTTTGTAGGTGGATTTGAAAACATCTTAGCAATAAATTTAAAATGTTTCCTATGTACATAATATTTTTTTCTTATAGTTTTTTTTAGTGCAATCTACTTTTTTTAATTAAAAACTTTTTATTTTCACACTTATATTGTGATATATTTATATTCATTCACTTAAATAAAATATTTATATAATAAATATTGTCTGTGACATATACACCCCTGTGATATATAAATAATAATGCAGTATATAAATAAAAAAGAACCCAGAGAATCGGTCTATGAAAGTTAAAGAGATGCAAAATTTAGAAGGCAGTATTTGTATGATAATTCCCATAACGTATAAGAAGTAAGAAATAATTTAAATATATAATAATGAGTAATAATAAAATAATAGAAAGCAGACTTAAATAATAATAAAGTAATAATTTAAAAAGCAGACTAAATAAAATACAACTAATGTAAACCTGGGACTTATATAAAGAATATGTGCAACAATAAGGTTATATACTTGTGTAAATTTGAACGTTGGAGATAAACTGTGTGTAATAAAAAGAACAGTGTGTATTAAAATCAAAATATATAAAAAGAAAATATCTGCAAAGACAATAAAAAAAAAATAAATAACATATTATCAAAACACATGTCACAAACAATATCATGAGTGTTGGAAAAATTCAGTGGATCATGAAACGGAAAGCGATGAAGAAAAAGTCTAGGTGGCTTTGTATGGGTCGAGAGAGAAGAAGACAATATGGCGAGTTTAGCTGTAGGCTAGATGTGTAGCTCTGCAGTTTGAGTTAATTATGTTGAATAATTTAGCGAGATAAAGTAAAAGTTTTTTTGCCTAAGGGCAAGAGTGTGTCGATCGACAAGTGTGGGTGCTTTGGCAGCGAAATTTAATGAAGATTTAAGGAGATGTTAACAGATATATGTTTGTGACCACGTGCGAGCAGTACTGTTTGTGATAAAAAGTGAAATGTGAAACTAATTTAGATATTTAAGTGGGCCCATCGCAGAATCATGCAAGTATATATAATAAGACAAAAACTTTGATAATTCGTAGGTATATTTTTTTAAATTTTTAACTTGAACTTTTTGATTTGCAGTCTGCTATTAAATTCAATTTTTTCTTTTGTTTAACTTCATTGATATTGCGTCTCTTAATTTGGTAAAGAAATCTGCCTAAAAATCTTGAAATTATTATTATTATTATTAGGATGTTTATTTTATTTGAGTGTTCAATAATTTTCATGTGTAATCTTTTAATCACACTTTCTCAAAATATTTGGTTAATGCTGCAACGTCTTGGGATCTCATTGTGTTCACCATAATTGTCTTGTTTAGTGAGTACTTTTCAGCTCAAGAATCCACAAACCCGGGAGAAAACAAAGTAAATTTATTACATAAATTATGATATGCAAATTACTAGATATGACCCACATGTAGTTGTATTGGCGCGAAAGTCTAACTGCTTGCGTTTCAGTGATGTAAGCATATAGGATTGCACCATATAATTGAGGTACGTAAAGGTAAATAAACTTTGAGGTTAAGTTGGAAATTGTTTTTTAAAGTTGTTAGATTAAAGTAAGCTGAGATTTTTTCTTAAATAAAGTAAAGTAAAATCATTAAAAGAGTAACAAAGAAAAGTTCACACATAATCTTGTATAAATTCAAATTAATTTTTTTTTATTTTTAACTTAAAGTAAAATCTCGAACTCCAATATTTTTTTTAAGTGTTCAACATATTAGATTTTTATTTTTATAACGACTTATGTTATATGTCTTACAACAAAAATGATCATTCAATTTGTTTTATAAATAAGAAAGTAACTGTAATATATGTGAGTTTCAGGGATATTAATCACTTTAATAAGGGTATAACGTAAAGGGGGTCGCTATGTAAATTTTGGACATTTTAGCCTATTTTAAAAAACTTAGTATTTTGTAAGTAAATAATAAACATAGAAATTCAAAGGGAAAATGCAGAAGTTTCTAATAATATAAAATAAAAAATCTTACTTAACATCTTATTTCAATTTTGAATTTGATCTTACTTAATTTATGCAATTGTATTTCACAATGTTCAAAATACAAAACATCGAAGTGTTAGGGAAAATTGAAGAAGTGATTCACTAAATTTCTAGCCCACAGTTAAGAGATATTGAAAAGACAGTTGTAGACATTGAAAGAACTAAATTTGTTTTATTATGTTGGCAGTATGCATAATTCAAACTGTGATACTGTAGTAAACAAGGACAGGATTTTGGTCTGTGATGTTGGTAATAGGCCATGCTGCCCGTAGGGAGACATATTTGCGGTCCCCTGGGATCACGCGATGTGACGTCATCTATATGAGAAGAAGGAAGCCAAAAGTAAAACCTTTGTTCTCAGTTCTTCATCAGATTTGATAGAGAGAAGACCTGTTTCAGGCTGTTTGTTGAAGTGTATTCACAATGTGGCTTTTAGCGGTAATTAAAGTATAATTACCGTTAAAGTATGTGTTTTCAAAAGTAGAGACAGTGCCGTGCGCATTTTAGTAAAACGGCGTAAATTTGTGCGTGATATAATAAGAAAAAACTAACTTTGAAAAGATCGTTGGTGGCGTCCTTTCAAATTGAAAATGTTTCGCATATAAACTTCTTAACGAGTGTCGAAGTGAATAAAAGACAACGAGGCTAGAGTGCGACGAACATAATGTAAATGGGAAAATTTAATAAAGGGGTTGTTTTAAAATTTAAATTAATTTTTTAGTAAAATAATGTAAGTTTTTCTTTCTAACAAAAAGTGCACTATAAAATAAAGAATACGTAAGTAGAAAATTTAATTCAATAAAGTCTGCATTTAAATATTTTAATAATATAAATTGTTATAGATTTTAGAATAAAATGGTTGATAATTAGTGCATATGTTGAGTGTATGAATGTATTAAGTATGGGATATGATTTGCCAATATTTCGTCATTTGTATATTTTAAAATTTTAAATGTGGGATTAAAGGGTTAGTGTCAACTACTATGATTTCTTAATTTGAGTCCTTTCCTTCCCAGAAGTACTTCATGGTAAATCGAACCTTGCAATTTAAAAAATTAAAATCAGTGTAATTTAAGATGGAAACAAAATGGCGTCAGTTGTTGGCGGGAGTGGTGCGTTTTGGCGGTAGGGCTTCTGTGTGTAGAAACATAGATTCCATGCTTCTAAGGCAATCTGCCCTGTAGCTATCAACTGTACGCACAGATGTAAAAAATTAATGCGTAACAGAGATTTGGTAGTCAACTGTGATAAACACAGATCTGACTACAGCATAACCTATTTTCAATTTTGGGGTTATGTTTGATTGTTTTTGTTGTGATTAGGGGAATTATGTCTTATAATATTTTGAATTGATAATTATATAAATAAGGTAAAGTATATGGATTGAAGGTAGGATATTATAAATAATTGTTACGCAGCAAAGGTTATTTTTTTTTTTTTTATTAAATTAACTTAGAAATAATTTGTCAAAATTTTATTTATTTATTTTTCATTAATAAATTTGTTTGTAAACGGCTTGTGTAAGGACAGCACGTTACATAACTTAATTAAGAAACTGTTATTAAATATAATCTACTATGAAGTCCAATCATCGGATTGGGCCTTGGCGGTTTTGAATAAGGAAGATGCGCCAGGCGATGGCGGTCAAAGGACAGATCATTAATTTTTTATTTTAAGTGAGTCATACAAAAGATGTAGGATATTTTAAAAATGTTTACTTTTATGTCAATTATCAGAAAGAATTTTTGTATTTTATGTGTTGTCTAATAATGAAGGTTTCAGTGATTAAGTTTGTGAGGTTTTATTTATTCTTGAAACGATTATTATTTAACTTACTTAGCTTCCCTCCTCTCTATCATATTATAAACAATTACCACTCTATTTTAATTTAGATTATTCAAGATTTAAAATATTTGTGTTAATATGTTATCTTATATACTTGAAAAGATTTTATGAATGATAACCATGTGTTAATATAATATAACAACAATAATAATTGGTTTCAGACATTTCCATTTTTGTATACAACCATGTCGACCTTGGTTTCCATTAAAAAGGCTAAAGTACAATAAACAAGGTAGAAACTACAAGACTTAGCCTGTAATGACTTGGTAAGTCTGTAACTATAAATTGGTTTGATTACAGTAAATATTTTATTTTTTAATATGCATTAAGATGACATTGTTGATCTCCTAGTTGAACTTATTTTTTTTTATTACGTCACAAAATGGTGCCCATCGTGTAATTACAAAATCTTACACTACTAGTTACATTATTTTTATGTAGATACATGGAAGTTTCAATTTATTTTTATGCTTATAAAATATATTGCTAAATTTTGGAATGCCACTCCTCTCCATACTGTGGGTTAAGCATCAACCTAAGGCCACAAAAATGCTCTAGAGTGTTATCCTACAATGTTCAGTTGCATTAAAAAACCTATGTAACAGATTATACTATGTGTTCAAATTATTAAAATATACATTTACCGTCTCGCTATCTGTGATATTTCAAACAATATATATTAAATTAATTTTCATTTTATAATTTTAATATATAATACAGCTTAGACTCTTCTTTTTGTGAGATGTACTATTTTAATATACAATTAACGTAATAGGTTTTCAAATTAACATGAAACTATCGCTATCTGTGCAATTTTGGTACCATTATTTAATTACTTTCCTTTAAAAGGTATGCATACAGGATGATTATAAATTTTTTTTAATTTTTCACTCTGAGATTATGAAATATATGAATTTTCAGTTTATTATATTTTACAAATTTATACTGTATATGATATAGTTTAATTAATTTTTATTTTTGGATCCATGTATCAGAGTGCCCGCAATCTAGAATACTTGTATTAATTCTGCTTATTTTGTTTACCTTTCTCATGCCTCAGTTGGGCATCTCTTGCCTTGAAAGTACCCATTTAGATAGACCATTATTATAAACAATTTTGACTTCACTGCTACAAACATATTGAAATACATTCTTGATATTCTAATAGAACGAGTAGAGTTTTTTCCTCCCCAAAATGTTTTATTTCTTATACCCTTTAGTTTGAACCATTACAAGGGTCTATTCCTACTTTACAAACACATCGTTCCCCTTCAGCATCTATGCGTGTACCTCGAACTGAATTTTCATCCTTTTTTAGTTTCTGAGTAGAACAAGCGGCAAGTTGTTTTAAACCTCCAGGGTATCCCAGCGTCTTTGAATTCCTTGAAAGCCGGGAATTGTACGGGAATTCAAACTGCCATAAAAAAACCGGGGAATGTATGGGAATTCTGCGAAAAATTCTTAAAAAAATGTATTTGAGTTTTAGTATATTTCCTTACAATTTTCGTGCTCTGAGTAAAAGAGTAATATTTTTTCTGGGTCAGATGTGTGAGGAAGACATCCTGGTATTGTTTCGGTACTATTTTTAGAAACACCTGCTTCCACTCGAAGTGTTTCGTAGCCGAAGTCTACGAAATGAAAGTATTATCAGTATTGGAATTGTTGCATACGACTATTTCTTGCTGTACTGAAACAGAGCGGTTCCCTGATCCCATTTAGTTTCAATATGGATAATACGATAAAAACTGGGAGCATACGATAATTTTGTACCGGCAATGGGAGCGCCGGTTGCCTGTTTTACATTGTAAGATTCGGTGATCTTATTCCAATAGAACAACACTCAACAACGTGATGTGATTTATTGCCTAGCTTCCTTAGTTGCGTGGGGAAGTGAGGTTATTGTTCATCATTAGTTGTACTTTCTTTTGTTCATGTCTGTATCTGGCTGTTTGATAATTGAGGTTTTGTAAAAACATTCTAATTATAATCTTGTGGAAATGTAAAGCACAAGGATAGAAATTTCCAATAACCATACATAATCTAAATGATGAACACGGTCTTAGCCTGTGTTTCAAACATTTTAAACTTAATGTGATGAATTGTTTATTGATAGTTTATTTAAAAAAATAAAATTACAGTAATAAACAACGGCACCGCTCTGCCAGTCACTTTCTTTCGCTATGTAATCTATTTACATATAGTAGCCTAATACAGATGGGCCAAATTTTCTATGCGCTTAAAACTGTGCATAGAAAACTGCGCTAAATGATTTGTTGTTATTTTGCTTTCGTCTTTGGAACAAAACTTTTAAAATCCCTGATGTTTTTACAAGTCTTTAGTATGTTTAGGTATTATAATTACTTTATAATTAGGGATGGGTCGATACCAATTTTTCCATTCTCGATACCGATACTGATTCTTCGAAAAATTGATTCTCAGTACCGATACCTATCAACAAAAAACGGAATTTCCATGGAAGAAATTAACGCATAAGTACAATTAGCTGTAATTTTATGAAATATTGGCGTTAAAACGTAATTTAATAAAAATGTATGAAATATCAGTGATAAAACATAATTTAAGTACCACAGTGAATGACCAAAAAAAATCTATGACCGAATTCAATTTGTGCCAATTTTATGAACTACCATTGTTGAAATATTATTTAAAATAAAATGACGAATGACGGCAAAAGAATATGACATCCGAATATTATTAGCGCTAATTTTATAAAACGGCGGTGTTAAAACTTAATTTAAATTACAACGGCTAAAGTCCACGAAAATGTTATTTAGATGACAGTTGTCAAATTCGGAAAAAGTGGAAATTAAACGTCACTATTTTCAGGAATGAATAAAAAGTCAAACAAAGGCATTCCGTCGGGACTCCCACAAAAATCATAAATCACGGGTAAAACGTAAGTCCCAAAAATGTTCAACATTTTTTACCCTACTTAAAACAAATAGAATTATTACTTTAAATACTTTTGTTACCGATCTATAAAATGTATTATTTTTCATCACAGATCGATTCTCGATACCGATACCAAAACTAAAGTATCGATGGTATCAAGAATCGACCCATTCCTAGTTATAATTATGCTAAACTGCCAACCAGCGGTCCGTATATTAGTAGAGGTTTAGTTAAAACTCTCTGAGAAATACGGGAATTTTCCGTGGTGTGTATGGGAAAAACCGGGAATTGTACGGGAATTTTCTGAAGCTCAACTGTTGGACACCCTGACCTCTTCTCTATATACTTAAATGTAACTGAATATGCTTATTATATTATTGAGAACATAAAATAAACGTCTTTCACAATTTAAGTAGGAGGGAGCAAGAAGGGTGAGTGTAAGAAATGTATGTTTTGAGATGATTGAATTTACAAATTGTGCATACATTTCTATATATGAACACTTGATATTGCTTTGTCACTGATATAGATAAGAAATAAAAATTTAGTATTTTTTTGTGTATTTGGATTAGATTATTTTGGTAAACATGTCAATTTGCCTTTTTCCTTTTTTTTCATAAAACTACAAATTGTAGACGATCTTATTGTATAAATCACTTTTTATTGTTTGATAACTTTGAATATAAAAACATTTAAATTCTATAATTTTTAAATTATCTTATATATTGACATCTTTTTATTCGCAACTTTGTCACACTCACCTCCTCAACTTTATTGTTTTCTACTTTGTCAATTGGTATTGTAAACAAAGAATTTAACATTAATTTATGAAATTTTAACTAAGGTTTTGCATTAAAAGATAAAATAGCAGTTATTTAAGAAATTTTTATCATTTATGTTGAGTTTATTTCATTTACCTGACGGGAAGTAGAATATCGTTTCGACGTGTGAAGGGCAACAAATGGATTCCATGTTGAAGTTTGTTAACATTAAACAAAAACTTGAAGGTATTCTTTTTCTTTGTATGTACTCGTTAATTAATGTAGTTTTTCATTAATTTCACCATTAATTTATATACAGGGTGTATCAGGAAGAAACGGAAAGAATTGCAGGACGTGTTCTACTGGTGAAAATAATGAAAAAAGTTCCTATAAACATAGGTCCGAAAACGCTTCGTTTTCCAGATATCCGCCATTTTGTTTTTTGTACAAAATAATTCATATCTAGAGAACGGTTTTACTGATTGAGTTCAAACTTGGCATGAAGTTTAAGCTGTCAATGATATACCTCAAAAAAAACGATTAAATCCAATCATGCGTTTCAAAATGGCGGCTGTTTGAAAATTTCAAACCTAAATTACTCCAAAACCGTACATTTTAACGAAAAATGTCAAGACACCTTTTTTGTAGC